>JARFJB010002186.1:725000-820000 GCA_036346205.1 Vesta saturnalis
TACAAATAGCTTTTAATTATATTATTCTAATTTTATTAGTTTATTGGCTTGTTTGAATACATTTAAATTAAAAAAATTAAAAACAAAAAAAACACACACACACAAAAAACAAAAAATATAAAAAAAAAAAAAAAAAAAAAAAAATATTTATAAAAAAAAAAAAAAAATATTATAATAAAAAAAAAAAAAAAAAAATTAATAAAAAAATAAAATATAATAAAAAATAAAAAAAATAAAAATAAAAAATAAAAAAAAATAAAAAAAAAAACAAAACAAAAATTAAAAAAAAAAAAAACACACAATAAAAAACACAATAACACACACACACACACACAAATAATATAATATATACAATATATATTTATATATATAAATATATATATATATTTATATATATATATATATATATATATATATAATATATATATAAAAATATTATATAACATATATTTATATATATATATATATATATATAATATATATATATATATATATATATATATATATATATATATATATATATATAAAATATTTAAAAATAATTATAATAAAAAAAAAAAAAAAAAAAACAAAAAAAAAAAAAAATAACACACATCACAATATAAACACAAAACAAAAAATATACATAATTTAATAATATATAATAAAAAACACATACAAACAAAAATATAATAAATAAAATATTATATATATAACAATATATATATATATATATAATATATATATATATTATATATATATATATATAATATTATAAATTAAAATATACAAAACACAAAAAAAAAAACATAACAAAAAAATAAAAAAAAAAAAAAAAAAAAAAATACAACACACACAACACACACACAAAACACAAACACACAATTACAAACACAAAACACAAACAACATAACACAAACATAACACACACAACAAAACACACAAAACATACACACACACACACATGTTGTAATACGTTAGATTGAGAATTAAATGGTTTTTACAATTTATAAAATTTTTATTATTTAATATCTTTGACGATTTTAACTGTTTGTCCTGTTATTATAGTTTTAAAGAGCGTATGTCAACAGCTCGATTTATTTTAAATACGATAATTATTATTATCTTCAAAAAAGGGGGTTCCTATGGGAAGCAGCAGCTCGCCATTGTGGCAGATATCATTAGGAATGATATATAACAGTCACTAATAGGGTTGGTTTTACTTTTCCCTTCCTATGTCAGTATGTTGACGATATTAGCTGTGCAATACCTGCTAATAAAATTGAGGATATACTTGAAATATTCAATTAATACCATACTGATCTAAAATTCACTGTAGAAAAGGAATGTAATGGCCAACTACCCTTCCTTGACACTGTTATCATAAGACAAAACTTGAAGTTTCAGATTAGATGGTTTCGCAAACTTGAAAATCCCAACAGATTTAATTAAATATATATACAATATATATATATATATATATATATATATATATATATATATATATATATATATATATATGCACAAAAATTTAGATACATTTTTGCAGGTAAACCGTCTCCATGGTTACGGTACGAGATCGGCACACAAGTTATGTATTCCAAAGCCAAATTTATCATTATACAAAAAATCTGCTAATTATGCTAGGTGTATCATATACAATAAATTACCAGACAGTATAAAAAAGGAAACACCTAACAAATTTAAATTTGTGCTCAAGAAACATCTTATCAGCAATTGTTTTTATGGTTTCAATGAAATTATTAGTACTGATTGGAGAGATACGAATGCATAAACCTGTGATATTTCTGTTAATATGTTTTTTATGTTATATTATGATTATGTTTTTTATTATTATATAGGAATTATAAATGTATTTGTAATGTAATATTGACAATACACAGCTGTGTACACTGTTAATGTATGTTTGTTTATTGGCTTAATATATTATTATTATTATTATTATATATATATATATATATATATATATATATATATATATGTATAACTCTGAGCCAAAGTATCCGTGTTCACCTTGTCATCCTTATATACCATCCAGGCATCCTTGCAAAACTTAATATTTATCATGCTCAAACCAAAACAGCCTATCCCAGAGGAGTTTCTAACGCGCGTCTTTGCCGTGAATGAAAGTGGCAAACGTCACCGACGTAAAGCTTGGGACCAATCTATCAACCACCGTAAAATTTTTACCAAAAACCTTTATAATTCTTCGAAACGTCCAAATTTCGCATACATACTTACTATGCATAACATCCAGATCCAGCTTCAACGGCCCTACATGTGCGAGAACTTTCCTTCCGCAAAGTTCCGTAAATTCCAGCACCATTTTTCCTTGAACATACATAAAATTTTCCATTGTGCAATGTTGTGTCATTTATACAAGCAATAATATATACAGGGTTAGTTAAAAGTATGGAGACGGCGATTTATTGTCGTTAATATTCATTTTAGGACATTATGTTCAATATAAAAGTTTGTTATGAAATTATTATCTACATTTGAGAGTACTTGAATTATTTTTTTCTTCAATTGTTTTTAAGTTACGACGTCATCGATATTTTTTTGAAATGACAACCTATATTTCTGATTATTGATTTCGATAGTACATTCTATTCTCTTTTCAACGGTATACAATTTTCAATATGTTACATTTGAAAAAAATTAAGAAAAAGTGCCTTAATGTTCAAATATTAAAGATCCATTAAATTAGCAGAATTAATCTAGATAGACAAAAGCCAGGCGATAAACAAACTCGAGCGAGGTAACTTTATCAGCGGTTATTGTTTATGTCAAATAATTGACATATTTCAATTGTGCAATTTGTTACTGTTAATATTAGCAATGGCGAGTTTAAGTGAACGTGAAAGAATTTAAATACTTATGATGCTGGGTTATGGAAATAGACGCAGAAGTTTACAAGACGCTTGTAATTTATTTAATGAAACGCATCCAAACAGAAATCCAATTTCTAAATCCGTTGTTGGTAAAACCTTAAAAAGCTTTGAACAAACCGGTAGTGTTAAAGATTTGTCAAGGAGTGGTAGACCTAGAACAGCGAAAAGCGATGATAAAAAACTGAATGTTCTATTGGCCGTATCTGAAGATTCCCATTTATCAACCAATCAATTAGCGGCCAATCACAATATTTCACAGTCATCGGTCGTTTCAATTTTAAAAAGTGAAAAGTATACACCTTATAAGGTACAACTTCTACACGAGTTGACGGAAGATGATTTTGATAGGAGACTACAATTTTGTGAAGAAATGTCAAATATTTGCAATAATAATGCAAATTTCGTCAACAATATTCTTTTCTCTGAGGAAGCTACCTTTTGTCTTACCGGTGAAGTAAACAGACATAATTGCAGATATTGGTCATTGGAAAATCCTTTTTGGTTTATAGAGCACCATACGCAGTACCCCCAAAAGGTTAATGTTTGGGTTGGCATTCTAGGGGGTCATATTATCGGTCCCTTTTTCATCAATGGCAATTTAACTTCGGCTCTGTATTTGCAGTTATTGCAAAATAAAATTATACCTGCTTGTGCTATGCTGTATCCAGATGAAAACAATGAACACCTTCCCAATAACAGTATCTGGTTTCAGCAAGATGGCGCCCCACCACATTATGGTGTAAATGTTCGTCAATATTTGGATAACGTCTTTCCAAACAGATGGATTGGGAGACGAGAAAGTATTGAATGGCCAGCTCGTTCGCCTGATTTAAGCCCTTTAGATTTTTTTCTTTGGGGATACGTAAAAAACAGGGTTTACAAAGATAAGCCCAACGATGTCGAAGATTTAAAAATCCGAATTACCAGAACGACAGAAGAAATTAGCCTAGAATTTTTACAAAATTCTATTCAGGGTTTTGTAAATCGATTGAGTCATTGTCAAATTAGAAATGGAGAACAATTTGAATACTTACTTTAATTTAGTTAGTTATTAATTTGTTTTTAATGATAAGATTGTGACTGATAAGTTTATTGCAAATAAATGAGTCTAGTTAATTAATTAATTCTGCTAATTTAATGGATCTTTAATATTTGAACATTAAGGCACTTTTTCTCAATTTTTTTCAAATGTAAAATATTGAAAATTGTATACCGTTGAAAAGAGAATAGAATGTACTATCGAAATCAATAATCAGAAATATAGGTTGTCATTTCACAAAAATATCGATGACGTCGTAACTTAAAAACAATTGAAGAAAAAAATAATTCAAGTATTCTCAAATGTAGATAATAATTTCATAACAAACTTTTGTATTGAACATAATTTCCTAAAATGAATATTAACGACAATAAATCGCCGTCTCCATTCTTTTAACTAACCCTGTATATATATATATATATATATATATATATATATATATATATATATATATATATATATATATATATATATATACACATATTCTTCCTCTACTCTTTAATACAATACCAACATATCATAAAACAGTTACAATTTTTTGAAATATTACTAATTCCTTTAGATATTGCTATCTACTGTGAAAAGATAACAGTAATTTTTATCGAAACGTATAAATTTATATGAAATATTAATAGAAAAATGCACACAATTTAAAGAACCTAAAGATAAGTATTTTAGGTATGTATATGATGGTCATAGTTGACATTTTTATATTACTTACAGTCAAATTACTTAGGAGAACAAGAATCAATAGATATAAAACAAACATAAAATGGCGTAATTTTTCAGATACATGTAACAACTTTTTTTTATAACTTCACAATTTATGACATTAAAGGAAATACGAATTTTGGTTTTATTTTTAATATATCTAACAAAGGAAAAAATTGACTGAATGTACTATGATATAGTTAATTACATTTCCACTTGTGTCCCATTCTTTTATAACTTAACGTTGTTTGATGTTCATGAAGCCGCAGTTTATACAAAAGCTCAACAAAAGTACAAAATAGAACAAATAAAAAACTTCATTTTGCGAAAGTGTGAAATATCAGATATTCGAACATAAAGGAAGGCTTTTAGGGTATAAGTGAGACAAAATATACGCCTATAACGTGCAGCTATAAGAAAAACATAAGTGGTCATTACTGTTTAATGAATTATTCTGTTAATTTTTTGTAAAATCTGCCTTCGTACTTCTTTAAGCTACTTTTTATTTATTCATGAAATTTTACTAATTATTTCATTCAAATTTGTGCTTAAAAAGTAATTGATCTTTTTATTGTGCACAAAATTGTTTATACTCCCTAACTTATAAGAGGAGCTTTGTAGAGGCATGCGATACTTGTATTTCCAGAATAGATTGAAATGTTCAGTCTGTTATTTTGGCTTATTTAAGTCAACCTTTCAAAAAGCTTTTCACTAATTAAATAAAGTCATCATTACTAATCTAGTATTTTCTTAAAAATATTTGCGTTGGGGATTTAGGTTGCTCTAAGTTTTTGTATGAAACGAAATACTTAACGTTAATGAGATGTTTACTATTGTATGTTTAAACGTGGGGTTGGTCCGTTTTACATGTTTGCTTTAAATAAATACAATTTCAAATGAACTACCTAATATTAATGTTATTAAAATGCTTATTTAAACTGATAATTCCTGAGTATAATCAAATCCCTTGCAACTTGGATATGTCGAAATGAGGACGTATTAAACGGTTAACTAATCTACGTAAAGTAATATTTAATAATGATACTCATGATTATTCTGTTAAATATACATACATCCATGATCAAGTATACAAATTCGTCACTAAACACAAATTTTGTAAATATTGAACTAAATGCAAAACTATTTCGTCAAATACACACAAGCAGAGCACATGAGCCAGCACACGTAAAAGATATTGCTCCGGACTAGCTTGTAGGATGGACTCAGTTCTTAC
This sequence comes from Vesta saturnalis, assembly GCA_036346205.1. Lineage (NCBI taxonomy): Eukaryota > Metazoa > Arthropoda > Insecta > Coleoptera > Lampyridae > Vesta > Vesta saturnalis. The sequence continues at coordinate 730,879 of JARFJB010002186.1, forward strand.
TGTAAACATATTCTTATCCCAAATTCAAAAATTATAGACACTATCTGTTTGAAACTTTCAACGGGAAATTAGTGTGAACACGAACTAATATTGTTTGCTTAAACAGAATACATACAATGTAACCTATAATCAAGTAAGCTTCTTAGATGCTTAGATGCTCACAAATAAATCAACGCCTATAATACCTCAAGAGCAACCCTATATTGAGAAAAACATAAAAGTAAATCATAAACAAAAATGAAATGAAGTGCGACAATAACTGCAGAAGGCTGGTTGCTACATTGTGGTTTTTGTAAACAACTGCTCAACGTAAGAAGAGGTAAACCATCTTCTTACTACACCTTTCTACACTATCAAAACAAAATTACAATACGACATACTAAGCGCGTGGAATTATCGAAGCCATCCATAGAACAACTGAGTTCATAAAATGCAATGACTATAACTTTCATAAACTGAAGATTATTAATATTACGAAGACATCAAAAATCCACCTGAAACATTAATTAGTAGTTAAACTAAGCATTCTTATCCTCACAATACGGGATAATCTTACAAACCAAAATTTAAAAAAAATGGCAAGGCGTCCTTACACATAATCCCTGTTATAGATAAAACCCTATAGCTGGTGCTAATATCAAAACTCAAACAAGCACTAGCTGGCACTTTTAACGACGCATAAGCGCGTATATTTATATAATCCTGAGTTGACAGGTTAATTAAACTTAGACACTAATACAAAAAGAAACTTAATAATAAAAATTTGCTTATATCTTATACCCAAACTAAATCACGTAATATAGTTTACTTTATAAAACGTAATAATAACTCAAATTTGACGACATTTTCATTCAAGGTTCCCAGATTTTTAATTTGGGCGTCCCTGAATCCTCACAACACTCATGTACAACGGCAACACCAAAATGTGGCACTCTGTACTCCACTTTTATTAAAAAGTAGTGCCCAAAAACCGATCAATGTGTTATTAGAGACGTAAAAGTTCCTAATATCCCCCAAACTACGTTTTCATTCCTAAGAAATGACTACTCTACTATTAACTCCGAATCTACCCGACGTCTGGCGTTAAAGTCTATCAATTAACTTAATTTCTTACGTTCGTTAAACTTTTCACATCAATTCACATGCAGAAGGTTCCTAACGGCAACACTATTGATTTACAAAAGCCATGGTGTTTCATTTATGTTGAAACGGTCTTAGTTAGACCGGATTTCGACCAGCTACGTAAATTCTCAATAAAAAAACTAAACTTTCAAAGTCAAATATGAATACTGTTCAAATCTGTACATGATTCGATATAGTAAACTTTACGAAAATAAAATGGAGCGATATTACCGACCACACTAACAAATGCAAGAAAGATTTCACTGCACTTAAGATCCCGAAACGCTGAACGGTACATCATTATAACTCAATTATTTTAGCAGAATTTCACACTGATATAATCAAACCACCACAATACACTCTTTAATCCCAGCAAAATATTATGTCATCATGATCTCAATACTTCCCCACCTTACGATTTAAATCAAAAAGAATTCAACGAAATTCAATGAAATAAAGCGGAGCTGGATTAGTCAGTTATTGTAAACTAATAGACGTAGGTATTTACACCCTCTAAGATGGACAAAGAAGACACATACGAATACTATGGTCTTTCTTTATAGTTATGCGATAACATTAAATCAATAAACAATTTAAGTCAATTATCATACACCAAAATATAAATTTAGTGATATCTTACTCCCTTACTTTGGAAAATGATTAGGGTCAAACGCGTAAGAGCAAAATTCTTCTTCCTTTATCGACAATTTATGTAGTTCTTATAAAAGACGAACGTTATTTATTAAAATTAATTCCATAACTAGTAGTAAGAAAAGTATAATTACTAGAAGTTATTCAAGCTTTCTGAATATCAAGTTATAACGTGGTACCATTTATCTTACCTTTACAGATTTTAATTACAGAACATTAATCTATTTTGGTTATGATAGAAAAAGTATTTGACGCGCTGTCCTTTTAATCATCTATACATTCACATGTTTGTTTGAGAACAAAAATATAATTTTCAGAAATTCTATAATCCACTAAGAGTTTTCATTATTTTGTGAATACTCAAGTTATTATAATCCTATTGTTCAAATATAATTGAAAATATGTCTGCCATTATAGACTGAGCTTTCAATTATTTTTATAGCTTTTCAAATACAACTGTGATACTTTTTCCTACAAGAAAGGGGTAACTTGAACACTGATTCACGTTTAATAGGATCTAATAATTTTTCCTATTTTAATAGAAATATCCTTTAGTATCATTTTCAGATTGTACTTTCCTTATGAGCACGCACATGTAATTTGTTTGAAATTACATTTTTTTTAATTTTTAGGTAGTAGACAGGAAGAGAAAAAAAAGTCAACGTTTTTTTTGATACAAACGAGTCAAATTTAATTACTACACAGAGTGATCCAAACCCTTGGTTTTTGTTATAACCAAACTATTAGGTTTATAAAAAAAATTGTTTAGTTTTTTCAAAACCTATTTTGTTTTATGGAATATCCTACGTATTATGTCATATCTGAAACATGATTTATAAAATAATTAAAATTAGTATAGTTAAATTAGAGAAAAGTTGTATAATTTAGGCATTTTCACATGTATGTATTATATATATATATATATATATATATATATATATATATATATATATATATATATATATATATCATGAACAGCATGGGGATCTCGAAAACGATAAGAGATACCAAGGCGGTTATAGAGACAAGTTGTATAATTTAGGACATGTTCACATGTAATTTGCAAAACTTCAATATTGTTTATCGCTTCCGAAATTTAAAACAAAATGCGATTTTTGGGTTTTTTGTTTTTTCGTAATTTCTTCATTTAGTTTAAAAGAATTTTAAAAATCAAAGGTACTTCTTCATTGTCACTTTTTGAATTCTATTAGATGACGTTTTAAAATTTGTTATTCGACGTTTCGTCTCCGAAAAACCATCATCAACTTTATTTCTTGGTATCACCGCAACCGACGAAACACCCTGTATTCCGTCGTATTTTTTATTACGAATTCAACCATGTATGACACTTTATGGTTTTGAAGCTGAAAAATTCGGATTTTCATTTTTACATTTTTCATAAATCAATTAATATTAGAAGGCTTTGATAAAATTACACATGTTCCACATTTTGTTGAAAACTGTTTAACTTAGTTTTATTGCGTTAAGATCGTTGTTGGTATTCGGCTTTTCATTTTTTGACATGATATCAGTTAATATTAGAAGGCTTTGGTAAAATAAGATTTGTTTAACATTTCGTTGAAAACTTTTAACTTAGTTTTATTGCGTTGAGATCGTTGTTGTTATTTGAATTGTACGTATTTTAAGTTGTTTTTATTACCACTTCGTGGGTTTTTTTTTTGGTTTTGTTTAGTTAATTTATAATTATAATTAATCAATAAGTTAATTTATGGAAAGAAGAAAGACGAAAACAAGGAAAAGTTCGAAATACTGACATGCTACACCTTGTCCCACAGAAATTGTGTAGTTACTGAACGGAGGCAACCTGGTAAATCCATTTTTAGACGATTGGAATCTAATTTAAAAGAATTTGGTTCATTTACAAAACCTGTTCTATCCCGTCAAAAACAATCTGATGACGAAAAAGCTAATACCGTTTTACAAGCCACTGTTGAAAACCATGAAATGTCGACAAACCAAATTGAACATCGTACTAGTCTAGCTAATTCTACAGCACAATTCATTTTAAATAAAAATAAGTTTCATCCCTATAAATTTCGAGTTTGTCCGGGTCTTAGGCCAGCTGATCAGGAGTGGCGAGCAGGTTATTGCGAATGTATACTAAAAAATGTGATTAAGTTTTCCTTTTAAAATAATTTGGTCTGATGAAAACATGATAGCCAATAATGGAATTTTCAACCGACGTAGCAAACATTATATGGCAAAACAAAATCCTTATTTAAAATAAGAATCAAGACAACAACATAGATTTGGATTTAATATGGGCATTTTGGAACGAAGAATAATATGATCTTTTATTTACCACAACAATTTAAATGCCGAACGATATTTGAACTTTCCAAGGACTGATTTGGGAAATCCCTTAGATGAATTACCTTTACCGCTTGTTAACAACTGCTGGTTTCAACAAGATGGCGCCCCAACACATAACTCAAGTAATGTAAAGGACTATGTGTCATTGCGGTTTACAGAAAAATGAATTAGAACTTACAGTGCAGTAGCTTGGCCAGCCCGATCACCCGATTTAAATCCGTTGGATTTCTTTCTGTGGGGTTCCTGAAAAACCAAGTGTATGATGGGAGTTTTGAAAATGAGGAACAGTTTTTAGTATCGGTTATGGCAGCAGTTAATACAATTTCGCCAGAAATGCTAGACCGTATTTTTAATTCTTCAGTAAAGAGAGCTTACCTGTGTCTAGAAAATAACGGCAACCTATTTGAACAGTTATTGTAATTATTTAACTTTAATTAAATAGGTTTAAAAGATTGGAGTTGTTAAAAAACTATTATCGAATACTAATATTAATCCGATTTTTTTTTTAAATTAGCTTCAAAACCATAAAGTACACTATCGAATGCAGGGTGTTTCGTTGGTTAAGGTGATATAAAAAAAATAAAGTAGATGCTGGCTTCTCGGAGGCGAAACGTCGAATAAAAAATTTGAAAACGCCATCTAATAGAATTCAAAAGTGACAATGAACCAGTACCTTTGCTTTTTAAAAATCTTTTAAAATAAATGAAGAAATTACGAAAAAAGGAAAACCCAATAATTTTGTTTTTAAATTTCGGAAACGATAAAAAATAATGAACTTTTGCAAGCTACATGTGAAGATATACATTTCTCTAATTTAACCGCCTACGTATCTCTTACCGTTTTCAAGATCAAGAATATATATATATATATATATATATATATATATATATATATATATATATATATATATATATAGGGTTAGTTAAACGTATGGAGACGGCGATTTATTGTCGTTAATATTCATTTTACGAAATTATGTTCAATACAAAAGTTTGTTATGAAATTATTATCTACGTTTGAGAATACTTGAATTATTTTTTTCCTCAATTGTTTTTAAGTTACGACATCATCGATATTTTTTTGAAATGACAACCTATATTTCTGATTATTGATTTCGATAGTACATTCTACTCTCTTTTCAACGGTATACAATTTTCAATATGTTACATTTGAAAAAAATTGAGAAAAAGTGCCTTAATGTTCAAATATTAAAGATCCATTAAATTAGCAGAATTAATTAATTAACTAGACTCATTTATTTGCAATAAACTTATCAGTCACAATCTTATCATTAAAAACAAATTAATAACTAACTAAATTAAAGTAAGTGTTCAAATTGTTCTCCATTTCTAATTTGACAATGACTCAATCGATTTACAAAACCCTGAATAGAATTTTGTAAAAATTCTAGGGTAATTTCTTCTGTCGTTCTGGTAATTCGGATTTTTAAATCTTCGACATCGTTGGGCTTATCTTTGTAAACCCTGTTTTTTACGTATCCCCAAAGAAAAAAATCTAAAGGGCTTAAATCAGGCGAACGAGCTGGCCATTCAATACTTCCTCGTCTCCCAATCCATCTGTTTGGAAAGACGTTATCCAAATATTGACGAACATTTACACACACACACACACACACACACACACACACACACACACACACACACACACACACACACACACACACACACACACCACACACATATATATATATATATATATATATATATATATATATATATATATATATATATATATATATATATATATATATATAGATATGGTCCTGATGTTTTGAAAACTGATTTTAAAGGTTTTTTATTTCAAATTCAGCAATGTATCGCATTTGATGGTCTGGTCGCGTTTTGAACCTTTTATGGATCATCATCACGAAATTTTTGAATACAGATCTGCACTTTCAAAAAAGTTTATTTAGTTACCTTTCCTTTGTGCTTAATATCTTTTAAAATAAGGGCAAATACCAAAAAAACAAAAATATTTTTCCCAGCTGATGAAGAGTTTTTCATGAATATCCAAAGATAAATAATATCTTACTGTTCTATGTGCGACATCATAACAACTATGTGATGTTCTAAAAGAGGATAAATAAAAATAAGCGGCTTTGAAAAAAATTTAAATTGACGACTTTGGCGCAATTTTCAAATATAGCAAAATATGATGTGCTTTCGTGTTACGTACTGTGTCAACGAAATTCAAAAGAAGCGGAACGCATGTATTTAAACAAATATCAAGAGAGACAGCAAGCCTCATACACTCACATTTAGGAACTTGTCAGTCAATTTAAGAGAACATGGTGCTTGTGAATTCCCGTGAAAGAAACTTGCAATGAATAAAAGCAAATAATGTTTCAATGGTTGTTACGGAAAATACAGAAATTTTTCTAGACGACACATTGAACAAACAATTGGAGTGGACACATTGAACAAACAATTGGAGTGGGCCATTCTTCTGCTCATTCTATTTTACCAAAAGGAAAAGAAAAAAATACGTCCATTTAAATTTAGAATTTGTCAGGGACTTGGACCAGGGGATTCAGCGAGTCGCAGATACTTTTGTGAATGGTATACCAGGCAATACGCAGATAATGAGCAATTTCCATATTTCATCGGATGAAAGTCAGGTGACCAATTATCATTTTCAACAGAAGAAATGCTCACTATTGGGCGAAAGAAAATCCTAGAGTTTATAAGGTGTGAAGGCACCGATACCGTTTCGGTTTTATTATGTGGACTGCAATACTAGGAATGCGAGTAATAGCTCCATCTTTTTAAAACGGATCTTTACAGGCCTTTAGCTGATTTACCTCAAGCTGATATTGAAGATTATTGTTTTAAAAAACTATAAGACGGTGTTATTTTTGTTTGGAAAATAATGGAGAACTTTTTGAACAACTATTATAAAACTTATAAGTAAGTAATTCTTACTTTAATTTACACTTAAAACATAAGTAATTAGTATTTTTTCCTTTTATCGTCAATTTGTTTGTTAATATCAACTTCTAATATTAAGAAACTTTATTATGGTGTGTGTAATAATCATACGGGAAAGTTACTGCAACAACTTCTTGAAAATGCATGTCTGTATTCAAAAATTTCGTGATGATGGTCCATAAAAGGTTTAAAAGGCGATCAGACCATCAAATGTGATAAATTGCTGAATTTGAAATAAAAAAACCTTTCAAAATCTGTTTTCAAAGCATCAGGACCGTATTTAAAAAAAACAAGTTGGTAATGGCTATAAAAATAGGAAACGCCCGATTGAAAAACTGACTATGCCATGTTAAAGCCCGTACAAGAAGTGTTTGTATTTTTGCACTAGCATTTATAATAACGCCAGAAAAAATAAAATAGAAATTTCAAAAATTCAAATTTTTTTAAATATCTCAAAAATGCAAAATTATGCCATCGATTTTTTTGTGTCCTTTTATTGGTCCATTAATTACACAATTTATTTCCCATTTAGCCGAGATCCCCATAGAGACAATCCTTACATTGGACACAGTGTATATAATTATGTGCATATTCTTAATTAGTCATTCTTATTTAAACAAAATGAACCTACTAAAGATATAGAGAATACGAAAACTTTAGTTTATTAGATTTTGATAAGAATTTTGTGCCAAATACTAATTTGTTTTGACTTATACACTACTATCGGTTTCAAAAAGCAAGACACCTCAAAAAAAGATCTGTTTTTTTGCATATATTTTACATACGGAGACCTTGAAGTCATGTAACTTCATTATTTTTAGCTGAAAATATATGTAATTTTAACCAATAATGTATCCATCCTATACGGACGGGTTAGTAATTACAAATCTTCCAAAAGTTTTCAAATTTTGATAGGAATGGACATGTTAACTTTTCTAAAAATGCATATTTCTGCGTTTCGACTGAACTAAATTGTAGGAATGAATTTATAGTAAATAATCACTATCAAATGAAACCTATCAGTTACATAACTTCGTAATCAATAAAAAATGTAATCTTGCCCGCTGGCGAAGAGAGCGCAATATTGTAATAATTTGAAAGGCGAGTATCTACGAGATTATATTTACGCTACCGATCCCTGCTAAAACAAAACTGCGATTTCTGTACATGACTGAATTTTTTTAAATGTAATAATATAATAAGACTTTGTCTAATTCATATTATATGTATTAGTAATAAGGATTGTACAATATTACAAATAAACAATAGCTATCTAATGTAAACAAAATGATAAATACCATACCTATACCTACTAAGATATGAATTGAAATAATGTACTTACAATAAAAATAATATCAAAACGTGTAAAAATAAAAATAAATCGAAAATTTTTTACCAAAAGGCCAAATTTTTTTTTTCAAAAATCGTTTCAAATCGCCAGATATGCCTTAACACGTGTAATAATATTCCGTCTACTCATGGATCCGAAGCTGGGTAGCTAATTTCATGACAATCGGATTCTCTTTGTGGACGCTATCGCACTGGAATACATACAGACAGACAGACAGATATACATTTTGAAACTTTCATGTTTGAACCTCTATTTTTCCAACTTACGGTAAAGCAATTTTTAAGTATGGTAGCTCATTTTAAGCTAAAGTGCTGCACACGAAATTTCGCCGACCGATTACAATACCTCCCAATACTCTCGTATTGTGAGGCAAAAAATTTATTATTATTGAATACTTACAAGTCCTTATAAAACAATTTGCTTCCCTATTATAATTTTTCTAATCCGTTGATTAGAAGTACTTAAAGGGTCTCGCATTCCAATAACATTATTGACATTAAGTATAAGGTAATCGATATAATTACTTGGTTTAAGTACTCCTGACAAACTTTTACTTTAAACAATTTGAAAAATGTCATTACTAAGAAATACCTACAAGTAATTATAAAACAATTTGCTTCCCTATAAATTTGGAATTTTAATTATTTGATGGTTAGTACGATACGGTTGTGATAGTGAACGTATATCTGCTTATCAAAATGCCAAAACCTTTTTCGTTAGAAGTATAGTAGTTAATAGTAAACGCGAGAAAATATTTTGAACGTAAGAAACGTCAAAATATTTTTGTATAATAGTATTGTAGTAATATGTGTGACTTTTTTTGTTAAATGTAAAACTCAAATAATTAAATAGTACCAAATTTATAAGGAAGCAAATTGTTTTTTAAGGACCTGTAGGTATTCCATAATAATTATATATTTTAAATTGTTCAAAGTGAAAGTTTTACTGTTATTAAATAGGCGCGAAACATTTTTGATATCATTTTGTTATTTTAACTGTTTACATTGGATAGCTATTGTTTATTTGTTATGTTTTACTAATACATATAATACGAATTATACAAATTTTTATTATTCTATTACATTTAAAAAAAAATTCAGTCATGTACAGAAATCGCAGTTTTGTTTTAGCAGGGATCGGTGTCGTGAATATAATCTCGTAGTTACTCGCCTCTCAACGTATTACAATATTGCGCTCTCTTCATCAGCGTGTACAACCCTTAAGTTCTATAAGTATACTTCTACACCCATGGCTACAAACTTTAGTTTGGGTAATAACTAGAAGATTTTGTGCCTTATGCTCAGTCGTATATTAAAGTGGGCCAGGTTCATAAAATTATCGATTTGCCTTATTAATCAAAAAATATTTACATGTACCTAGACATGTTCGCTTTAAAATCGAGGTTGCTTCTTCCTGAAACTAATTGTGAAGTACTCGGACGCCAACTTGTGTTTAAATATGGAATAAACAAGTAAACCATTTTACAATAAGGTTAGAGGAAAAATTCTATAATAACAAATTTTATTACACAACCTATATTTAATTATAAACTGAAATACCTTAATTCTAATGTTAGTAACGCTATAACCTAATGAATAATTAATGTTGTGAGTAATTAATGGAATCAGAATACCTTATTCTTGGTCATACTATAGATAACGAAATGGCTGCATGCTCGGTTTTGGAAAATGTTACGCAGTATTACTTCAGGGTTGAAATAAATCTGGATTTGTATGCTTTATAATTCCCAAATGAATAAATCTCACTCTTGATTAATCGTACTACTACCGTAAATTAGATTAACGGTAAAATAATTAATTGAGTTAAAGTAAAAATTAAAAAATAAAAGACAAAAGTAAAAGTGCCTGAAATACAAACGTCTCAAACATTGTAAAATAACTTTAAATAACTGACCGTAAAATTTTTTTTTTACTTTTATAAAAAATATTTAACAGAGCAAAAATTGATGCTCTTCTACCTTTCAGTATCGCACAAAAAATGACGCTACCGAAAGTTCTTTCCGTATGAATATGTCGAAACTGAATGTGCAAACGATATGCGTACGAGTTCTAATTAAAATAATTAAATGCATGTTTTGTGCAACACACGCTGCACGCAATGCATGTTAAGTTGCTTAACTAAACGTAAATTTTATTGCAAACGTAAAGCGTTTGTTACAAGCGGGTAAAATTAAATTTTTATTGACTGCGACGAAGTCATATAATTAATAGATTTCATTTGATAGTGATCATTTAGTATAAATTCATTCCTACAATTTAGTTCAGTCGAAACGCAAAAATATGCATTTTTAAAAAAGTTAACATGTACTGATAAAAGGTCCATTCTTATCAAAATTTTAAAACTTTTGAAAGATTGGTAATTACTATCCAGTTAGTATAGGATGGATGCATTATTGGTTAAAGTTTCATATATTTTCAGCTAAAAATAATGAAGTTACATGACTTCAAAGTCTCCGTATGTAAAATATGTGCAAAAAAACACACCTTTTTTATTTCTTTGTAAATAACTGTCGAAGAGGTTCACTTACAATTTTCATATTTAATGACTGTTGGTAGATGTGTACAAGGTACATTCATGCCAAATATAAAACAATCGAACGCCAAATAGAAATTATAACACTCTAAACTCATGTCTTGCTTTTTGAAAACGATAGTAACTACTTAGCATTTTATTATTTAGCAAATTGTAATCTGTAATAATGTTTAAGCGTTCCATTTTAACTATAAAACAGACAGTTTAATTGTAATATTAGAGGTAAAAATCTCTAAAATACAGAATGTTAATTTATTTTAAATTTCTGTTTACCAAACCTAAAGTAAACTCGGTCCATAATTAGGTTTTTGCTACAAAAAACCGAGATCATCAAATCAGTTTATTTAAACGTGTTAAAGCTCTATTTGCGAAAGGGTAAAAAACTGTTGACATGATTCGCATACAAATCGGATTAAACGTATCGCATCATCTAATGGGAATTTAAAACAAAAGAACTTTGTCTCTTCTGCATAATATGTCTGCTAAAGGAAATAAATAAGAGACCCTAGAATGTTGGTTATTTAAGAATTATGTTGTGAAGTATTTCCGCTAAGTGTATAAAATTGTACATAAGCTGAAAAAATTGCTAATTTTTTTATATTATTAGAATATTTACTGCAACACTGATAATCCTCTACTAATTTTTCATTTAAAAAGTGTTGCTACTAATTATATACAGCTTTGCCGCAAAATGAAAAATGTAAAACAAGGAGAATAAATAAACAGTTATGGCAAATAGAACTTTATATCACGCAATTTTTTTTATGGATAATAAAATCCTGCAAATAATTAAATAGTGAGATTCTGATTCATGATTTATTTAACAGAGCCGAGTAGTAGGTATGTATGCAGATTTCGTTATTTGGAAATTATATTCTGGCGTGAACCTTCTACTATGTGTTTAGTAACCACACCCACCACTCATCTGTGATCTAATAAACTGAGGGAGGAATTTAATTGGAACGCTCATTTACTTGATATATCTTTATAAACAAAGGAATTAATGAGTGCAATTAAAAATAGCAAAAATGGAATTTTAGATTTGGAGCTAATCAAAAATAGTCAAAATAACTTAAATAATTTAACTACCTTCAACGTGGCAACATAGTTTTCTGCTTGAAAACTTGAAAAGAAAACGTTTTTGCTGTGCTTTTCGTGTTTCCTACTAAAATCGATAAACTTGTAGTCTTTAAATCTCTTATGATAAATATGTGCTTATGTCACGCAAGTTTTCCTATGTATTCTAAAATAAGCGTTTCTCACTTTGTGGGTTGACATCGATTTTGTTTGTTTAATTTTATGCTTTTAAAAATTACTAAAGAGTAACATAAACTTTGTTTATATTTAGTAAAGCTTGATTCATATTTATCCCGCTAATATTTCCTGAACTTAAGTATAATCACTACCACTCTACTCTAGCTCGTATCGTAAATAATATTTAAGCAGTAAATCCCAGAGTGTGCTCTTGATTGCTTTACATTAGCAGCGAAAGTGTGCATCACCCACTTGATCTGGGTTAATTTAATAAAGAAACCAGAGTTTCAAGCAGGAAGCTAATAAAGTATACATGTTAAAATCACTTTCTTATTTGTACTAATGATTATTATTTCCGTGAATTTATGTGAATGTTGGAGGTATATTAGAGCTAAATTGCAGCTATAAAATATGTACTAGATCCTTTTTTACCTTTAGTTTGATTATGGAATGCATTTGGAGAATACGTTTTTATACAGGGTGTATTTTAAAATCACCGACAAACGAAAACTGGAGATTCTATGATTCAAAATAAGAGAAAAATTATCATAAACGCTTTTCCGAAAATGCTTCCTAACCGAGATACAGGTTGATTAAAAAATAATTTTTTTAATATTTTTTTAAGATTCCTCAAAAACTACAAAAGATATTACACTGAGATTTGGTACACCTAAATGTCTAATTAAGTACAAATAATCAGGCGAGTTTGAGTCAACTGACTCCATCCAGTGGCGTAGAATATGTTAAGTTAATAACTTTAAGTAAAAAAAACGCACGTCCCTGCTTTTTTTGAAGCAATTTTTTTTTGTTAAATTTAACATTTAATTCTTCAAATAAAATCATACTTAATATTTTTTCGATTTGGCACCCGTTTTTGGAATATTTTGCATTAACATAAACGACTACATTATTCATTAATAACCAAATTAAATAAATCAGAGATTGCTTTGCATTTGACAGTTACGTATCTTATGCTTGCTAAAATAGCTGCATTTACGCGTGTTTTGTAATTGATTGTTTGTGTCTAATTATTGTGAAAAATGAATTATTCCAAATGAGAACTGGTCGATATGCATTTATGTTATGGTAATACTAATTGCAATGCTTGTGCAGCTGCTCGACTTTATGAATAAAGATTTCCAAATAGAAGACATCCACATCATACTACGTTTAGAACCGTTCATCGTAACTTGTTTAAAAAGAAAGAAAAATTCCGGACAAAATGCTCGTGTACCAGTTGAAATTGAGGAACAAGTTTTAGATAGTGTTTATGAAAATTCATCAATAAGTACGCGTGAGTTAGGTTTAGTATTTGGTGTATCGCATAGCAAGTCTTGGAAAGTTTTACGAGAACAAAATTTACATCCCTTTCACCTACAAAAAGTTCATGCATTATTGCCGGCTGGCCATCCTCGTCGAATGAATTTTTGCGAATGGTTTTAAATAAAAATGCTGAAGATGTATAATTTGTTAGAAACTTATTTTTTCCCAAAATGGAATAATAAACTTGCCTAATTCCCAAAAATGGTTAGATAAAAATCAGCATCCAACTGTAGTTACAGCTCACCAACATAGATTTAGCGAAAATATTGGATAGGTATACTAGACGATCACCTAATCGGACCTATCCGTTTTCCTCAAAGACTTACTGGCGAATTCTATTTAAATTTTTTGAGAGAAGACTTGCCAGAATTGTTTGACGACGTACCCTTAGATGTTAGAATGAACATGTATTTCATACATGATGGTGCACCACCATATTCTACACGAAACGTCAGAGAATTTTTAAAAGCATGGTTCCCTGGACGCTGGATTGGACGAGGAAGTGAAGTACCGTGGCCGGCACGATCGCCAGATTTAAACCCATTGGATTTTTTTGTGTGGGGGTATCTGAAAACTCGTGCCTATTCTGTTCAAATTGATAATCGACAGCAACTTTGGAATCGCATACAGATGGCATGCGATGAGATTAGGGCTATGTCACAAATTTTTCAGCGTGTTAGGTTTCATTTGCTAAGAAGAATACAAGTTTGCATTCAAAAGGAAGGAGGACATTTTAAACAATATGTATAAAAATAATTATTATTTTGTTTTTGATTCCTTCAATATCTCTTTAATAATGCACCTAATAGTTAACTGCGTTCTTTTTTTGTAAAATAAGACAAATTTTGATTTTTATTGAATAATGTCGTCGTTTATGTTAATGCAAAATATTTCAATAATGGGGTGCCGAATCGAAAAAATACTAAGTATGATTTTATTTGCAGAATTAAATGTTGAATCTATCAAAAAAATGTAAAAACCAGGGGCGTGCGTTTTTTTAAATTAAACTTAAAAATATTCTACGCCACTGGATGGAGTCAGTTGACTCAAACTCACCTGATTCCTTGTATTTAATTAGACATTTAGGTGTACCAAATCTCAGTGTAATATCTTTTGTAGTTTTTGAGGAATCTTAAAAATACCTTAAAAAAGTATTTTTTAATCAACCTGCATCTCGGTTAGGAAGCATTTTCGGAAAAGCGTTTATGATCATTTTTGTCTTATCTTGAATCATAGAATCTCCAGTTTTCGTTTGTCGGTGACTTTAAAATACACCCTGTATATCACTAGATATATATACTATAAATTTTTTTACTATTAAATTTAAATAAAATTTGAGTTTAGCATTAGTTTGTGCTCAAATTCGATAAAGAAATCACGCAGACCTGTAATCTCTGAAAATGGACATTTTTTCAAAAATGTGCCAAAAATATCATTAAAAATTATTATTAATTTTATTAAATACATAAATAAAAAGTTTACCTTGAGTAGGATTTGAACCTACGACCTGTACTTTGCTAGAGTACCGCGCTAACCAACTGCGCCTTTGAACTTATTCGTTCATAACAAAAACTTATAATAAAAATATCATTGTTTGGGATAATTTCAAATTTTGTAAAAAAAAAATTGTTTCTAATGCAATTTTATGTCAGTGTACACAGTCTGAGCCACCTACGATGAATTTTTTCATTGTTTTTTGCAAATAATAGGAAACTATTTTTTTAAGCATTCTTTACTTCGTTTTTCTGAAATATCAAAAAAAAACCTTGAAAATTTTAACATAAGTGATGCAAAGTTGAAATAACTTTTCCACATAAACACCATTATTATAGTGTTTTAAATAGTAAATATATCTGAAAATTCAATAACATCGAAACATACAAATGTCACAATAAATACTTCTATATTTATTTGTTTATTAACAAATATAAGCTTAGTAACTAATAATAACAATAAGAAAATTCTCATCTCCGTATGTCGCCCTTCCCGTTCCATGCACAATATGGCCCGCCTCCAGAGCATTTACCAAAAATTCAGCTGGTAACTGCATTTCCCTCTCTCTTATAGCGTTTTCTAATTCAATACTATTCCTAAAAGGTCTGTCAGCATAGACTTTTTCTTTTAAGTATACCCAAAAAAAAATCAGAAAAACGTCCTATGCGTCTCCCATTAAACTTTTGAACCAAGGAATGTTTAATTTGTACTGTTGAAGGAATTGGCGCATCTTCCAATTGGAACCATAAGTTTTGCCTGTAATTTAGGGAAAGGTTATCAAAAAAACCGGTTAATTCATTATTTAAAAATTCCAAACATTGTTCAGTGTTCAGTGTTCATTTGTCTTAAACGAGTACTGCTCGTGACGATGGGTGATGGAATTGGCATTTCAGAAAATTACAGTGCCATTGGATCTGTTTGGGAAAATTGAAGTTTTCGCCTTTCTACCCATGAAACAAAGCTGAGAAATAGAATCTTAGGTCCAATTCAGTGAAGAAATGAATTTTGATTTAAAATGTCGAAAATTGTTACTTCTCATAATTTGATAAATGCTACTGGTCGATACATGGGTTCGGTTTGAAATCTTTGACAAGAATGCTATTTTATTTTCTGTAACATCTAACAGTACACTTAAAGACTTCATTTTCAAATATCCACTCCTTGTGCCTTTTTTTAAAACTTAATTCTACCGAGGCAGTTTGCTAAATTTTGAAATGATGAGCGAAACTGTAGAATGACAAGTATGTTTATCGGGATGCATTGCGGTAAAAATACCGGCAACATTCTTATAGGGAGTATTTTCTCAACATATAAGAACTATTTCTATATTTTCTTAAAGAGAGCATTTTTATTATGTTTTTTTTATCAAAAAATACCGTAATAATGACAGATTTTTGATCAGACGTAAATTTTATTTGTCAAAGCGGCCTATATTGTTTTGCAAAGCCTACCATTAAAACACCGCTTAATCCTGTATCGTAATGCATTGCATATGTATGATTATTGTAAAAGTCCTACTTTCGATATTCCCAAAACACGAAGTTACGAATGCAAAAAAATAAAATTAGGAAATATTTTACTAACAAATGCGTTAGAAAAAGTAGATTTTAAGAATAATTTTTTTTTCTTTGCAGTGAAAAAATCAAATTCATCGTAGGTGGTTAAGATTTTGTACATGGATATAAAATTGCATTAGAAATAACTTTTTCTTCGAAATTTCTCCAAATAATGACATTTTTGACATATTTTTGAAAAAAATGGCAAATAACTGGTGTCATTTTAATAAGCGAGACTGGATAATTTTTTAACGAATTTGAACTACCAACTAATGCCGAACTCAAATTTTATTTCAATTCAATAATAAATTTCCCATATGATTCGGACTTTTTGAAAGCGGTACATATTTGAACCGCTATCATCGCTTTCGGGGGCGATAACGTTCGTCAATGGTATTGGTATTGGGATGTTCCATGCCAACTGGAGGTGTTAACATATCTCCAGTACCCCCAAATCAGTGTTTTAGTTCCACTACAGATCCTTGGCGCGAGTTCGCGCTGTTCTGATACCAGGGATACGTAATCGCTTCGAAGTGGAGATTTCGCTACAGCGGGGTTACATTTGCCCGTATGAAAATCGACAACATTGCATTGTAAGCAAGTATTAGGCACTCAAGTTTCGCTATCGTGTTTATAAGCATTTTTCCATGATTTTATAAGCAATGTGAGGATACTATAAATAACTATTGTTTATTAGAATACAACATATTACGTTTTGAAATAATAAGTATGGTTTAAACAACGTTTAGCATATTGAATTGAGCATTCTAAGTACTGTATCTCCTTAAGTCAGAGTCAACAGTTTATAAGCTTTTTTTTTTAAATAGCACAATTTTAATTACTCAAATATTGGATATTGTGTCTAGAATACCTCATATGTATATCTGAACGTTTTGTCTAAACTATAAATACCATTAAATGTTTGAATTAAGTATTCGAATATATATGATGCTAGTATAATTTATGAATGCTTATCCTTTCATTTTTGGCTGTTGTTTTCTATGAAATAGAAAGAAATTCATTACAAATCTATTAAAATTTTAAATTATTAAATGTATTGACCAACTTCGTCAAAATTGTGTGACATACATTTTACACTTACTATTGAATATCATTCTAAACGGAAGCATAAATCAAACGTGACGAAAAAAATTTGGTTCCAAGTAAAATTTGAAGCTTGCTAGATAAAGTCAAGTTTACCCATCTAATTCGAACTGTTCATAACCCTATTAGGATGTAATAGCCTACTTACTACTTCAAAAACCTTTATTGTTATGTATTTTAGCAAAATAGAAATCAGGCCGTTTTGAAAAACAAAAGACAAAATTTACGAGTTATATTTTGTCTCACTCCCCTAGACTTTTTTCTGTGGGGATATGTGAAGCAGGAGATGTAGGTATAGAGATTTGCCTACTACACAAGCCAATATTAAACTTCGAATTGCTGAGGCTTTTCGAAGTATTCAAAGAAGCACCCTTCAAAACGACAAAGCAACCTTTACTAGGCGGTTGACAATAAGCATTGTTGCAAATGGAAACATTTTTGAACATTTAATATAAAATTTGTAGTTTTACAGTTTAAGATAAGTTTTAAGTTAAAGTTTACGGTTAGGCAGTTCTACGAGTAAATAATTGTTAAGCGTTGCTGTTTGATAGTGCAAAGTGTTGAATTGTGTCATAAACCTATAGCTTCACGGTTTTATAGCAATTAGCATTGTTTCATTTTTGTTTGTCTTTGAATTATGATAATGTCTTTATTTATTTTATATCGTGACAAATTCAACAAAAGCAAAAATTTTTACAATTTTCAACTTTATCACTAAGTGATTCAAAAACATTTAGGAATAGGTAGTATCTATTGAAAACCCGTAAAAAATGCTATTCAATCTGTAATAAAATACAGGGTGTGCCGTTTAAAAAAATGAAAAAAATAACATTGAGCAAAATGGAGCATCCTGTATATGCAAAGAAAACAGTCTGCAATCTTAATGTAGAAGTTAAAACTAGACAGATTGGAAAAACAAATCCCAAGTTTTCGCTCCGATATCTTTCGAGATGGCGGAACAGGAGTCTACTTAATTGACTAATTTTTTTACGTAAAAATGTCAATAACTTAGGAACCGTTAGTACCTTATATGATTTAGCTCAGCATTTAGCAGAAAATTCAAATATATAAAAATACAGAGGGTTTTTCATAAAAAAAAAACACAAGTTTAGTGCAGTACTCCAAAATGAGACACCCTGGATATACAACAATATTTTTACAAGATTCTCCTCATTGTTGACTAAAATAATCTGTTATAAGATTTTTTATTAAATCAACAGTATAGGCGTAATCTTTCACCCCCAAATCGTTGGGACACCTGTATATATATATATATATATATATATATATATATATATATATATATATAATACAGATTAATTATTTTATTTACTGTACTATTTAAAAGAAATATATAGTTAGTATTTTAGGTTATAATATAATATTAATATATTGAACTGAATATCCATTAGCATGTAAGGATTGTGATCATTCTGTTTATATCCATTTTCCAAAAATTCAGGATCTTAATTTCGTTTTGCTTGATCCACTAAAGATTCAACTACATCAATTCTTTTCGTGGATTGTGGATTGTTAAACTATGCTTTCGATAAATCTTAAAAGATAGTTAATTATTAGTTTCAAATAATAGTATGTCAAAAAATGGCAAACTTCCATTAATTTTCTTCTGAATGGTATACCTACTGGGTACTTGGGTGAACACCATTTATAAAAATGGGAAATTCATGTAGTGTTCTTTCTCCAAGTCTCCAAATAACAAATGTGCATTTTGTAAATCTAATGTTTCAAATATTTCCATGTAAAATTTAGCTACAACAGGACTAAAATGGGCTAATTGCTACACCATCAAGCTGTTGAATTTTTTATTCCACTGAAGAAAAATATTGAAAGAATTGTAATATCCTTTGGAAAAATGTGATCAAGGTGTTCAATCGATTCCTTTAGAGGGACTTTTGCAAAAAGTGAAACAACATCAAAACTGACTATTGCACAATCCTTTTAAATTTTAATATAACGGAGTATTTTAGCTATATGACGTTAAAAATGTAAAAAACGTAATAGAGAAGGCGAATACAATTATAATTGTGCTATTGTGTTGGATTATACATAATTTAAGAAACAATGAGTGCCACATTATTTAAAGCTGTTGATATGGTTTCCGATTGTTAAACTTCGTATGGGGTGGTGTTTATATATACATATATATATATATATATATATATATATATATATATATATGTGTGTGTGTGTGTGTGTGTGTGTGTGCGTGTGTCGTGTCGTGTGCTGTGCGTGTGTGTCGTGTGCGTGTGCGTGTGCGTGTGCGTGTGCGTGTGCTGTGCGTGTCGTGTGGTGTCCGTTGCGTGCGTGGTGCGTGGTGGTGCGTGCGTGTCGTGTGGTGCGTGTGCGTGTGCTGTGCTGTGCTGTGTCGTGTGCTGTGCGTGTGCGTGTGGTGTGCGTGTGCGTGTGCGTGCGTGTGCGTGTGCGTGCTGTGTGTGCGTGTGCGTGTGCGTGTGCGTGTGCGTGTGCGGTGCGGTGCGGTGCGAGGAGTGCGAGGGCGAGTGCGAGTGCGAGTGCGAGTGCGAGTGCGTGTGCGTGTGCGTGTGCGTGTGCGTGTGCGTGTGAGTGTGCGTGCGTGCGTACGTGCGTGCGTGCGTGCGTGCGTGTGTGTGTATACAGTGTGGAAAAAGTCTGGAATACCTGAAATATCTCGTAAATACCCTCGAAGGGGTCAAAAGATATTTTAAATTTATCCTCTTTTGATATACTTTACTTCTATATACAGTGGCGTAGGTTGAAGAGGCCAAGGGGGCTTTTTTTTTAATAATAACCCCTATTTTTTGTTCAATATATATATATATATATATATATATATATGAACAAAAAATGTGCAATTAAAGATCACATTTCTTGAATATAAGGTTTTAATTGTGAAGATTGATTTATTTATACATAAAATGAAATAAAATAAATTAATCAATTAATAAGGTTTTCAAACTGTTGCCCATTAACTGTTTGACTATATCCTAGTCTAAAAATAAATTCTTTCTGCACTCTGTGAAGTATTATCGGCTGGATATTGTGCATTTTTTGCCGAATCCCTTCCTTCGAATCTTCATTTTTCGGGTTTATTGCTATAAATGTTTGGATTTGTCACATACAGATCCATGTACTCTGTATTTACTTAAAATTTTACTAACTGTAGAACGTGCTATAGGCGGGCGATCATTATGATCTTCATTAAAGAGAGCCCTGACATCTACTGCAGTTCTTCTCCTATCTCCATAACCATACATCATAAGCATTTCTATGCATATTAAAATTTTTATATTACAATTTTCAAGAAAATGTGCTCTTCAATGGAAGAGCACATTTTTTGATTATATTCAGTATGTATTATATATATATATATATATATATATATATATATATATATATATATATATATATATATATATATGCATACATACATACAGTGCAACCTCGATGATCCGATCTATTTGGGACCGGCTTATGTTCGGATTATCGATTTGTTCGATTGCGCGAAATTAGCGATATTGAATGCAAATGATCCATATACATGCACGCTTGCACTTATCATAATCCCAAAAATGTAGTGATATTAAAAAAACAGATTTTCATGCGAATAATGAACTTTAATGTACTGGAAATATAGTTTTGCATAGATACAAACAAATGTAAACATAAGAAGAAATGAAAAACTAAATATTTCAATATTCATACATAAGAAAGAAATATGAGAATACATATATACATATGTGACAACACTTGAATAATAGATACGTAAGTACAAATTACATGTAAATTACTGCAGGAAAGAATACACATTCAACTAAAGTTCATACAATATGTAAGTTATGGGAAAAAGCTTCTTAGGGTCAGTTGCTTCATTTCTTTCATTTTTGATTTGAATGCTTGGTCTCGTAATTATTTTCTTGTGACCACGTGAGACATGGTTCAAATGCTTTCACAGCTTCCCCATTTTTCACTCGTTCGTCTGGTTCAGCGATTTCGTCTCATTTTCATTTGACATAACAGGCCATTTTTTAACTTCTTCTACAGACAACTGACAGAGCGTCTGTCATTGCCTGAAAGTGTTCATCGTCAGAATATGTTTTTCTCCTCAATTCCGCCAATGGAATTAAATCCTCTGCTTCAAACTCGTCACTGTCTGAACTATGATGAGGCCATAGATTCTGCCAAGACTTGTTTATGACATGTGGTTTCACTGATAGCCATGCATCTCGTACTGTGAAGATCACATTGCACAAATTCCAGTTTTTCAGAAACATTGACACATCAATTAGATCTCTGGCTACAATGCTAGTTAGCAGAGAGAGTGCAGTTAGGCGAGAGGAAAGTGGTTTGAATATTTCCATCACTGGTCCTTAATTCGTCAGCATCAGTATGCCCAGGTGCATTATCCAAGATCAGTAATGTTCGTGGGAGTAAATGTGACTCTTTCATTTTCTCTTTAACAGATGGTACAAAATTTCTATGAAATCATTCCAAAAAAATTTCACTGATCATCCAACCCTTCTTTTGACTTTTGTACACTACTGGCAATTCAGTGATTTTCTTGAATGCACGTGGGTTTGCAGCTTTGCCAATTACGAGCAATTTTAACTTGTGGCTTCCTGTTGCATTGCTGCACGGAATGAAAGTGATACGGTCTTTGCTCATTTTCTTGCCAGGGGCTGTTTTCTCCGCTTCATGAGCTAAATTTTTGTTTGGTAAAACTCGCCAAAAAAATCCGCTTTCGTCAGCGTTGTACATTTGATCCCGCACTAATTGCATTTCATTTACTTTTTGGAGGAATTTCTTCAGAAATGGTTCAACTGCCGAAACATCTGCCGATAATTTTTCACCACTAACACTCAATTGTCGAATTCCAAACCTTTTCTTGAACTTATCTAACCACCCTGAACTTGCACGAAAGTCATCTTTACCCGTTATTTCTCTGTAGAAATACCTGGCTTTTTCATATAAAATTTCACCGGATAGAGGTGTGGATTTTCGGAAGATTTCATAGTTTTGCGGTTAGCAGGGCCTTTGTCCATCGTAGCAACAAAAGTTTCAATGTTGCCCCTTTTTCGTTTAATATCAGAGATGATTGAGTTCCCGACATCGGTAGATTTTTGCCAAATCACTCACGTACGAACCGCGATATAATTTATTCAATATTTCACATTTTTTTTGTAATGAAAATCTTGTGTTATCGTTTTATTTCACTCATTTTGGAGATATTACCAACCACGGCAGCAGCTCGAATGTTCGAGGAACACTGAGCGGTGAGCGCCTTAAGCAGAAATACAAAGCGAGTTTCGAAGCATGAAAAACGTGTCTAGTACGTGACAAAGTGGTAAGTTTGGATTAACGAGAGAATATGGAGCTTTGCTCGGATTATAGAGGTACAAATTTCAAATGAGTGATGTTAGGGGTACTGGAGGTTCGGTTTAGCGCATGGTCGCATTACCTAGGTTGCACTATATATATAACAAAAACAGGGGTTACCATTAAAAAAAGTGCTCCCTTTGTCCTCTTCAACCTACGCCACTGTGTATAGAATTAAAGTATATAAACACTACCGCCATACGGAGTTTATTAACTGGAAACCATATCAACAGCTTTAAATAATGTGGCACTCCTTAAAATTATGTATAATCCAACACAATAACACAATTATAATTGTGTTCGCCTTCTCTATTACCTTTATACATTTTTATCACAACCTCATATAGCTAAAATACCCCATTATATTAAAAATTTAAAAGGATTGTGCAATAGTGAGTTTTGATGTTGTTTCACTTTTTGCAAAAGTCCCTCTAAAGGAATCGATTGAATACCTTGATCACATTTTTCCAAAGGATATTACAATCCTTTCAATATTTTTCTTCAGTGGAATAATAAATTCTATCAACAGCTTGATGGTGTAGCAATTAGCTCTCTTAGTCCTGTTGTAGCTAATTTTTACATGGAAATATTTGAAACGTTAGGTTCACAAAACGCACCTAAAAGACCTTTAGTTTGGTATAAGTATATAAACGACACATTTGTTATTTGGAGACATGGAGAAAGAGCACTACATGAATTTCCAATTTTTATATGTGTTCATCTAAGTATCCATTGGGTATACCAATCAGAAGAAAATTAATGGAAGTTTGCCATTTCTTGACATTGCTTGCATTCAATAATCACATGTGCAAACATTTGAAATTCCATCGGATAGGAGCTGCTCGTTGTAAACGGTTCTAGCATTTAGCATTTCGATTCGCTGCGAACTATTCTAAAAGGAAGCACACATTGGTATTACTAAAAGCAATATTTAACATAATGAGATTTAATTTATGAGTATAACAGTGGACATAAGCAACATGTACATAACTATTTTTAGCCAAGGCACCTGCTCCTGAGAAGCGGATTTTCTTTAAACCCTGCGTTGTTTTGTGTATATATATATATATATATATATATATATATATATATATACAGGGTGGCGCATTAGTGTGACAAAGTCCCATATCTCCTTTATTTAAAGAGATACAAAAAAAATTAAATACAAAAGTTGTAAGATATGTTCTGGTGCATATTCCAAAAATATTTTTAATTATACAGGGTAGATCATAAAAGCTTAAAAGTAATTTTAAATTTTTTTTTAAATAGAAAACCCTATATATTATTACATATTTAGATTCTACATACAATTTTAGACACATTTTATGTATAATGTCCTATACCTAAGTCTAACCGTTTTTGACAAATTTCAAATTTTTTGTCAAAAATGACGTTTTCAGGCCAAAACATAGGTGGAAATCTTTTCTAAACGAAGCCTTTATCAATTAGTTATGGTTGGTTTCCTTGGAAATGGGAACCTACTCTAATGGGGTATTGATATTTTTGTAATACATTCATACAGGGTGATCAAAAATGGACAATAAAAAGTAGATTAAAAAAACCTATAAAGTCATTTTTTTTTAATGGTAACCCCCTATTTTTTTAATTCTATCTTATTTAGCATCAAAAATAAGGGTGACTTTATATAAGAGTGTATATTCAAAAAAATTTTAGTTTTGGAAATAATGACAATTTAACATTTTTTTATTGTAAAAGGGCTATACGGCTTTCAAGTTTTGTTGTTAGTTGGCCGTGACGGCGAGGTGTGGCATATAAAAATAATAGAGATCACCAGAAACGTCATTATTTATTGTCAGTTGATAATTTGTGTGATGCATTAGTGTATTTTATTGATTTAAAACTTGAATTAAAATTGTAAATAATGAATTTTTCGCAAGCCGAGATGGTTGATATGATTTTTGTTTTGGGAGCAAGTGATAAGAATACGCTCTTAGCAAGAAGACTGTATCAACAACGGTTTCCAGAGAGACAGCAACCTGAAAGAAGGGCATTTGTAAGCTTTTGAAGCGTTTTGAGAGAGCTGGCAATGTGTTATATGAAAAAAATACTAGGGAAAAACGTGCACAGACTGAGGCAAATCAATTAAATGTACTATTAACAGTTACCGAAAATCCATATATTGGACAACAACCGATTTCTCAGCAGGTTGGTGTTGAACGATGTACGGTACAGCGGATATTGAAGTCTCAAAAAATGCACATTCAACTACTTCAAGAGTTGGTTCCTGAAGATTATCAAAGACGACTGGAATTTTGTCAATGGGCTCAAAACAAAATAAACCAACAAAGAAATTTTGTTCATTTGATTTTATTTGCAGGTGAGGCCACATTTCACAGAAACGAAAGTGTAAACAGACACAATTTTCATTACTATTCTACCGAAAATCCACATTTTGTAAGATATACTTCTCAAACTAGATGGTCTTTAAATGTTTGGAGAGGCGTTGTCGGTAATCATGTAATTGGACCATATTTTTTGATCAACGAGTAACAGGGGAAGTATACTTAGACTTTCTGCAAAACCATCTACCTAATTTGTTGCGTCAAGTGCCACAGGATACGCAACAAGAAATGTGATTTCTTGATGATGGAGTCCCAGTACATCATACAGATCCGATAATAACTTTTTTAAATGATAGATATCCAGAATGTTGGATTGGGAGGGGAGGGCCTGTTGCTTGGCCTGCTAAATCCCCAGATATTACTAAAATGGACTTTAGCATATGGGGATACGTCAAAGAGCAGTATTATAAAATACCGCCTACACCAAAGATGAAGATCAGGATTAGAAACTGTTTTCAAAACATTAGTGTTGAAATGTGTAGAAATTTAAGCAACGAATTTGAGAGACGCATTGCATTGTGTATTCAAGAAAGAGGCGGACATTTCGAAGAACTTATTAGGTATTTGACGTATTTCTAATACTTTTATCTGTATAATTAGTTACAGGTTTAGTTACATTAGAGGTGTTAAGTTTATGATTAGGATTAGGACACATTTTATTGAATCAAAAAAATATTGTCATTACTTTAAGTTCGTTTAATAAAATAATTATTTATTCAATAAATTGTAATATTTCGATCTGAAGTGCTCAATTTTTTTTGTTTCGCCGCGCCCCGCCGTCGCGGCCAACTAACAAACAAACTTAAAAGCCGGATGGCCTTTTTACAATAAAAAAATGTTAAATTGTCATTATTTCAAAAACTACAATTTTTTGGAATATACACTCTTATACAAAGTCACCCTTATTTTTAATGCTAAATAAGATAGAATTAAAAAAATAGGGGGTTTCCATTAAAAAAAAATGACTATAGGTTTTTTGAATCTACTTTTTATTATCCATTTTTGATCACCCTGTATGAATATCAATACAGCCCATTAGAGTAGGTCCCCATTTCCAAGGAAACCAATCATAACTAATTGATAAAGGCTTCGTTTAGAAAAGATTTCCACCTATGTTATGGCCTGCAAACGTCATTTTTGACAAAAAATTTGAAATTTGTCTAAAACGGTTAGACTTAGGTATAGGACATTATACATAAAATGTGTCTAAAATTGTATGTAGAATCTAAATACGTAACAATATATAGGGTTTTCTATTTAAAAAAAAATTTTAAATTACTTCTAAGCTTTTATGATCTACCCTGTATAATTAAAAATATTTTTGGAATATGCCCCAGAACATATCTTACAACTTTTGTATTTAATTTTTTGTTGTATCTCTTTAAATAAAGGAGGTATGGGACTTTGTCACTCTTATGCGCCACCCTGTGTATATATATATATATATATATATATATATATATATATATATATATATATATATATATATATATATAAAAGAACGCAGGGTTTAAAATGTGGTGGAATACTATTGTCAATAATAATAAATTTAGTAAATGTAAGATTGCTTATAAATATCTGTTTTGTGTTTGGGACTAGACAACAGTTCTCTGAATCTTAATTAGGGTTATGTATATCTGTACGGTACTTAATTTTACTATAGTGGTACGGAGGTGATTGACATTGAATGATTTTATGAAACAATGGACAAGAATGTTAGTGTATTCGAAAATGCGTATCCTAGGACACTTTTAATTCATGGAACGTTGGTACGTTGTATATTAATCCTAAACAATCCTTTTGAAGGCGTTGAATACGACTTTTGTCATTTAAACCTAATAATTTGTACATTTCTGCAAAGCATTCCACATACTTATTTAGTTTAATTTTTTTGTGCAGTGCATTATCATTGTATGTTTTGGACGTATTATGTCCACTTGATAAATCATGGTAACCTCTGTAACTAATATCGTGATGTTTAAATTAACCATTTAACTAGAGGTGATGGTATGTTAGTCGTTTATCTCTCTCTTGTACCACAATATTGGTAAATGAAAAAGTTTATTAACTAGGGTATTGACTAAACTACTTGCACTGTTTTACTTTTAAGCTAACGTTGTTTACCTGGATAGATGAATAAAGCAGGAATATTTATACAAAATTGATTTCTCCCGAAAATACCATAGGTCAGTGAACTTTGTGGTTTTCAGGAACTGGTTTTATTTTTAGATTTCCAAGAATCGTAGTACGGGACCCTTAGACGATAATGAGCTTTGAGCTTGAAGATGTCACACCGCACGACTTTGAGTTTCCCTCTCTCCCATACTGATTGTAATTTCCCTATCTGTCTCTTTTACATGTAAATCCTCTATGTGGTCCAGAAGTGACAAAGTTGTACTGCTTAGTATGTCTTTTAAACTTTTAAAGGAATCCATATTTTTATAGCTCAAAATGAGGTGTCACAATCACTTCCCTGACGTAACTGTCGTCAGACTTAAATCTCAAAATAAAAGGATAATTCATTTGACAACAAAAAAAAAACTATTTTCAAAAGTTAAGACGTAAACGTTCCTTCTATCTACTATATGTTCCATCGATGGTAATGCACAAGATTAACAAAATATGAACAGATCTAGAAGAAGTAGTCATAAACTGAAACCTTCTAATTTTTTAAATACAACTTATGTACTATACTCTGGTCCATAGTTAAAACTCAGTACTAGCTATACGTAGAATAGCATTGCCGGTTACGGAGCTACCTAGTATCATAGGACCTTACGCCCTTTATAAAGGATAATCTACTAATTATTACTGTATAATATCATCTATAATTTGTTATAACAGTTAACTGTGATATTTTTAAATAATATTATTTTACCAAACGTTCTTTAAGTGTGGCCCTGCGAATGGTCTGGCAACTATGTCGGGATATTTCCCATTTAAAATACGTTATCGTATGCTTCCACACAGAATTATAACTGTGTGCCAGAGTATAGTATATAAGTAAAAACACGGTAACACAAATGATAAATTAAACGATCAACCTTAGCATAGCCTGAAAACGTGTTGATTGACTACGTAATAAACAGAAAACTACAAAACTCCTAGTTTAGGAGGAAGATTACTATTAAATGACCTCACCAATTCAAATTATTGCGAAGAAATTTTAAAAATCTTGTGGTTAAAACATGTTCAGACTAAAGTAAAAAGGCAAAAGTCTAAAAGTATTTATTGTGCTAAAACAAGGGTATTTTAAAGGAAGCATATATTAAGTACTTACGGGAAATTTGAAAAGTTAATTTATAATTTAATTATAGTTCCCATGATGCACAAAAGGTCAGAGTGAAGTAACAAAAGTGGAGTTAATGACAAATTATACACGAGCAGTCAAAATAGAAACTAGATTAGAAGAAATAAAAATTTCTTTATTCTGAGGACAGCAAAATTGAAGAAAATAAAAAAATTTTTTATATGGTACTAAATTATACAATTAAGTTTAACATATTTAAATATTAAAATTGATAAACATTAGCAATTGAAAAATAAACTAGTATTAAAAACAGTTTAAATTAATAAATTTAAAATGGTAAATTAACAAAAATTGAATGAAAAACATTAATAAATTAAAAATTTAATTAACCAAATAATAACAATTTAATATTTAATAACAAGTAAATCTTTATTAATTAAATATTAATTTCAACTACTTTAATTTAACATAAGTAGTTGAAATTAAATTGAAATTAAAAATTACAAAGAACGTTCTGCATTGTGCTTTTCATTGTTAATAACACTTCCAATTATTGATAAAGATATCTCTTTGTTAGATTTAACTGTTTTTTTGATGTAATGTTTGATTTGAATGTTCTATCATTTTAAAATTGAAGTTTTCACAACTTTACACTTACATCATAACTCAATTAAATTTTGTTAAATGTGTTCTTTGGCTGGAAATTTCATTGTTAGCTTTCGTCGTAGAGAGTGTTCTGGTTTATCATCTTAAGACAGTTTAACAATATTTAATTTTAATGACCAGTTATTCTTACTAAATTTTATAGTTTTATACGTTTCTCAAACTGTTATATTAATAGCAGGCTTATGTTTATGTTTGAATTTTTCAAATTTGACAAAATTGTTTACTACATCTTTAACAATTTTTAACATACATTGCTACTGACGAAGATAACTGTAAGTGTTATCGAAACGTTTAGATTGTATAATTTAAAGTACACCATTAAAAAATCCCAAAAAGATAAGTATTTTATTATGAGTGTTAATGGTGAAAGTTTACATTTTCAAAATATCCAAATGTTTATAAATTTCTAGCATTAACGAGGTGCCAGTTTTTACATTTGTTACAAACGTGTAACTTTGAAATTTTTCGAGTCGAAACTATGATCTATGGACAGGTGTGAAGTTGGCCTCCCAAGGTTAAAATTTTTTTGTTGCAATCGGTTTTTGGTGTTTGACATTAGCTCCTTTCCAACTAATGTTTTTAATTTAAACGTGTTCTCAACGGTTAAATATTTCAATTTTTTGTTGTTAAACAATATCCTATTCGTTTGTTGGTTTTTACTATTTTCCCATTTAATTTTTTTCATTTAGCCGCCAAGGTTAAAATAATTTTTTTTTGCTGCAATCGTTTGTTAGCTGTTTGTTTGTGTTAGTTGGCTACTAGTTATCGTTTGTTGGTCAACAAACACCAACAATGACCAACAAATAGTTGCAATAAAGAACAAAGAATTTTTAACTTGGGGGACATCGTCCCCCAGTGGATCGGATGTGATAAGCGAAAGTGGATTTTTTAAAAGTGTCATTGTTCTTTTTAATATAGGATACGTGTGGAGCAATTTAGCCTATAATCTCCTGATTGAAAGAATTGTTCAACTTTGTCTTTGGTTTTCATGGGCGAAGATATAAGATTGCTGATATGGGTGACAGGTACATTTATGTTACGCCTATGTTTAAAAATGTAAAGAAAATAAGAAGATGATCCTATGTACGTAAGGGATGTAAAATAAAATGTTTGGCAGGAATGTTGGATATGGTGATCCCTGTGACAAATAAAGACAGTCTTTGTGAAAGGAAAAAAAGGAAAAGCCCACGTATTTCATTCCCTCTCTAAGGGGGAGGGCGGGCTGCTCGAGCTTTCCGAGCTCCTTCAGCCACAGTCATGGATTCCCAGCATACATACATACATTACGTATATATGCATGGTGGGATTAAGGATAGGTGTGGTCAGGATAGGATCGGAAGGAACGGAATTAGGGTTCTGAGGGGGAAAATAGTAAAATAGTCTTTGTACACATTATCTCGTTTTAAAGGTAAATTGAACAATCCATGTAATAAGAACTTAAAAGCAGCCATCCTGGGACTAGAATTGAAGAGGTTAAGTGAACGCCTTTATGGAACCACTGGTGGCAGGTCCTTTTAGTTTTCCTATTATTACGTCATAGTCAACACGTTTTAAGATTCTTTTGAAATTTTTGGACGTTTAATTTAATTTAATTATTTTAGATAGTTAATGTATAATTTGCATGTTCACTTATATATTAGTATTAGGTTGTTTTTAGATAATTATTGGATTACTTTATAACATCCTTTTCTAGGTTTGTTTATACTACCTCTTGTGCGTAGAAGGAAGAGGTCTGTTATCATTAATATTTTTTGTTCCATCCTCTTCTAAGGTGTAATTATTTTAATTTGAATTTTTATCTTTGGAAAATAATTTTTTTTTATCAAGTAAATTATCCTTTTTTCACGTTTGTTAATTTCAATTTGTGGGTTTAGATCTGAAAATGACCTCGAAAATAGTAATCATTTAATAGTTTTATAATGAATGTTGTAGATAAGATTAAGTAAATAACTCCTACTGTGAGGGTACTCTATCTTTTGAATGCATTTGTGATTTATATTAAAGAAACGTCATCAGTTCATGCTGAAAATGTAAAGCTTAAATACATTACTGTTATGCTGTGATTAGATTCTCTAACGATTTGAATTGGAGGTTTATTTTCTGTGACACTTAATCTTTATCTTTTTGTCGCAGGTGATACAAATGAAAATGCCAGTGACGTTGAGTATGCTTTTTATTTGCGTACCGCGGTGACAAAAACCAGATATTTACAACCATCTATCTCAAATATCACGTGTTAAAACGACGTTGATGTATGTACTGGTTTGCTATGCAAATCTACGTGCTAATACGAAACGAAAAACATTCATTTTCAACTATACCATTATACTTTTAACCTAATTAGTTGTTACTGTTGTTTCTTTCATAAAAAATTAAAAGCTTTCTTTTTGTTAATTGTAGTGACTAAGTAATTTATATTGTTGTTAAATAGGTGTTTGTTACACATTTTTAGTCCTTATAATTATGTTGTACCTAATATTCTTAAAGTATCTCGTACACGAAAGTATTGAAGATTATATTGTAAAGATGTACCAGAAATATAGACTTTCATAACAATAAATGCAAATACCCCTTCAGTATATAGATCCTGTATTTCAAGAAACAAGCCTGCATAACAATTAGGTACATGTATTTGAAAACATACCATTGAACACTATTTTGTATTAATAACGAAAAATAATCAGATCTCTAATGTATTAACTATTATAAACTGTCTTGATAATCATATTTCAGAACACTCTTTGTGAACGAAGGCTGACAATAAAAAACGCCATACTCAAAAAACAGATTTAATTTTAATCACAATATAATCCAAATCTGTGTAAAACTTTTAATTTCTCAACTAAAAACTTAAGACATACCAATTAAAAATCCAGTGAAATTATAACAAATCTAACAAAGAATTTTCCTTATATACGTTTTCATATTTCTTAAAGTCGTTTGACACTTTCATTAATTTTTTTTCCTTTCATTAGTGACTATAGGATAACAGTGATTATTATCGAAACATATAAATCTTATATACCTTATCTTGAAATAAACGATTAGTCTTTGGAATTATAACTTCAAATAGTGTGGTTTACATTTTCATGTTTCAGATTTTCATTGTAAAGAAACAACGTTTTATACACAATTTGGAAAACTTTGAAAACTACTTTCATCACTTACATTTTTACTATGCTGCTGTGACAAAAAATATTATTCCAAACTAAATATGAACTTCTACGTAAACATACTTGTGATCAGGATAGATATGGACAATAATACTAAAGATCTTTTGTATTTAACTTTTTAACTGTCATCAATGATAGAAAAGGACGATTGGAATAAAAGGAATTTTAATATTTAGGTATAGGGAGCTTACGATTGACATTTCTACTAAACTATAAAATATGGAACTATCCTTAAATAACAAGAAGCGAATATGAACTGTTACGGTCGAAAATCAAATTAACACGGAAGGTAAGTACCGGACTAACTCGGTGGGTCAGATGTCCGTGGGCGTGTTTCTGAATTTAAAAATACTGTAGGTGGTTAGTCGTATTGTCGAAAGTTGCAAATAAGGGTTTGTAGTAATTGGACTAAAGTCAAGTAATGGGCGCCAGACTGTTATTAAAACAAAATGGGTTAGAATACACCTGGGCACACGTAGATAAATCAGCCTTACACAGTCAAAAGGTCTCACTTAACTTTACTTTGAATACCTTCAGGTGCACCTCGGAGACGCTTCGAAACTTTAGCTCTAGAACAAATCTCCAAAACAACCACATGATTGAAATACTAAGGAAGCGTGCCTCAAATCAGCTGTTGGGGTTCAATAACTTTCTTTAACCCTTTAATGCATACTGTTGCAGAAGTACAACATTGTGAATTATGCCTCCTATTAATAGTATCTTTAAAATTAAAACCATTTAACGCATAGTGAGATATTTCTACAACATTGCTCTCTCACTTCTGCACACTATAAAGTAATGTATTGTACAGACTAATATAATGTTCTCTCCATTTCGCTCGCATTTATCTGTTAGGTTAATTAACCTCAAAATAATACCATTTTTTATCGTTAATTTCAAATGTGTTCAGTGCTATTTTAAGTTGTAAATAAATATCAGGCAATAATATAAGGTGAGTAGATTATGTTTCATGATAAAGTAACGCCATGTTTTGTTATTTTATGTCATGGTGTAGTAAAACATGTATGTTGTAGAAGTACAACATTATGCAGTTAGCTCTTGTTTTTACTACATATTGTTCTATATAGTAAGAGTGCTTTTTTTTTATTAGATTTAGTTATGGAAAATAAAAAATTAACCGAAAAAGAACTGCAAGACATTATCGGACGAAAGTAGTGACGACGGACAAGACTTTTCAGGCACAGATAGCTGGGATGATCCTGAATATATTCCAGAAACAGATGATGAAGGTGTTGATATGGAAAATATCGAAGATGAAGAAAATCTCAATGATCCTGAGCATATTCCAGAAACAAATGACGAAGATGTTGATATGCCGTGCACGGAAAATATCGAAGATGAAGGAAATCTCGATGAAAATATTGTCAAACAAAACCAAATTGAGTACTAAATCAACTAAATCAAAGAAAGAGAAACTAAACATTATTTGGAAAAGCAAAAACTTGGTGTTGAGTGATGTTCAGAAAGCTTTTCGTGGTACTGATTCATTATCTGCTGAATTTCTAGAGCAAAATACACCATATGAATGTTTTTCATACTCTTTTACGGATAAACTGTATGCCAATATAACCGAACAATCATGTTTATATGCACAGCAGATAGATGTCAACAAAGCTTTACATCTAACTATTGCTGAACTTAAAACCTATTTTGGAATCATTATTATGATGTCTAATGTTCGTCTTCCAAATACACGTTCATACTGGAGTAGTGACGTTGGGATTAGAAATGATTAGAAGTGCTATGCCTTTAAATAGATTTGAAAACATTAGACAATTTCTACATTTCAATAATAACTAAACTCATTTGCCAAGAGATAATCCAAATCATGATAGAATCCATAAACTTAGGCCACTTGTACATCATGTAAATAGTGCATATTCCTCTGTTCCTCTTGAAGGAAAACTTTCAATTGATGAGCAATTATGTTCTACAAAAATTCGACATTTTATGAAGCAATACCTACCCATGAAACCTCACAAGTGGGGATTCAAATTATTTGTACTGTGTGGTGTGAGTAGTTTTGCATATAAGTTTGAAATATATTCGGGACAAGAAAATAATGATTTACACAGAAATGTATCAGAACCAGATCTAGAGGCATGTGCGAATATTGTTGTTAGATTAGCCAGAATTATACCAAGAAATCTTAATTACCAATTATTCTTTAATAATTATTACACTACTCGGGATCTGTTAGTGTATTTAGCGGAAAATGGAATTTTAAGTCTTGGAACAGTGCGGCGAAATAGAATTCCCAATTGCAAGTTACCCACAGAAAAAGACATGAAGAAACATGAACGAGGAATAAGTTACGAGTTTGTAGCTAACCATAAGAACATAGATATAAGTTCCATTGTGTGGAAGGACAATCGAATAGTTAATTTATTGTCTACTTTAGGTGGACAGCAGCCAATCACTTCTGTAAATAGATTTGACAAACAGTCAAAATCCAGCAAAGAGATAAGTCACCCGTACCTAATTAATGAATATAATAAGCATATGGGTGGAGTAGATTTACTCGATGCCAATATAGCTCGGCACAAAATACTTACCAAGAGGAAGAAATGGTGTATACGTATTTTTTATCACCTACTTGATATGACATTGGCTAATGCATGGATTCTTTATAGAAGAATTAGCGAAGAAAAACAAAATGAAATGGAAAAAATCAAATTTTTCGAGTTTCGTACAGAAGTTGCAAAATGTCTGATCCAAGTTGCCCAAAGTACCACCATTAAACGTGGACGTCCATCTTCTAGTACAATAGAAGCAATGTTTGCCATAAAAAGAACAAAAGGACCAACTCAGTACATCCCTCCTAGAGATGTACGTCTAGATCAATTAGGGCACTGGATGACATGGTCAGCGAGAAATAGGTGCAAATTTCCAAATTACTCTGGATATTCACAGACAGTTTGTGAAAAATGTGGTGTGAATTTGTGTTTCAATAAAAAAAACAACTGTTTTCGAAAGTTTCATACAGAAGTGTAATGAAAAAAAATGACATAAGCAATGCATGGTGTTGTATATCCACAACAGTAACTTTTTGGTGTTTTTGACATGGTTAAATTTGAAAAAAAAATTTTTTTACCAATAAATACATTTAAAATGTATATTATACTTTTTTTTTGTTAGTTTCCAAAAAATCATGCATTAAAAGGTTAACTTAATTTTACGTTATGTTACCCCCAACGCTTGTAAACAAAATACCCTCAAACAAAACAAGTAATAAACGACGCTAAATGTTTCGCTTAATTATTACAAAATCAAATTCAAATACTAATCATCTCCAAAACTAATAAACATAAACCATACAAACGTCATTCATTGTTTCTCTAATTTGTTACGTTAAACACAAAAAAAAACCCTTTAATAAAAAAGAATCTATCAAAAAATCTATATGAAACTAAATACGTCAATTTTAGGACATTGTCACTGGTTACTTTCAAAGCAAATCAATAAAATTTTAAATTAATGAAATTAGCTTTGAATTAGATCATTTAATTTTAATTCTTTAAATCACAACTTTTCGTTAATTCTGGCTTTCACTGCTCGGGAGGAGATTACAAATAACGCTATTAAATCGAATTAATTATACATCTATTCACTACACATAAATAAAAAAACACAACAATGATACGTATGTACATTTACGGCCGTACTAATTTGTGGCTGGCTACCTAAAAATTTTATTAGGCGATGAGGCACTACCCCTATTCCTTAAATCGGTTTAACTTGCAAGCTTTGGCCTTCTAGATCAGTCTAAATTTTGAAATTTAGGTCACCTCTGTTCTGTTAGAATTCAAAATAATTACGTAAACAAATGTTTTACTCCAAATAATTAATTTTACAATTTGAAATTTTTATACACATAAACCTACAGCACATTTAATTAAACATACAAAAAAGAATATCAAAAGAAAAAACAAATAAAAGCAGTTCGTCAACCTTAATTTAAAATAACGTAAATGCATCAACGGGTCAGCTAAAGACGACTACGTTTATTCGCTTTATAATCAAATAATTTCAATAAAATGGAAACACTTGTAACATAACACCGTCAACATAAAAGTACAATCTTAGATTACCTTATAGAAGTATTCTTGAACATTCTCCCCAGGTCACAGCGAAACCATCGGTAGACGAGCGGCCTCTCTGATGATGCTCTCGTTAGCGAAACTTTTAATTACGGTAATCAAATACAGCAATTCACCAAATAGTAAGTTCCTCACGTTGTTTGCGTAATTTATTGACGAACTGCGACGTTTTAGAGTTTACATTCACAAAAGCGTTCACGTACGATATTATTTACACAATCTTAGGTTAATTCGATAGCTTTATTTAAGTCTGTTTATGATTAAAAGTATCTAGTTACAAATTTACTTACAAGGAGACCTTCATCTGTTACGGCTAATTGTCATTACGAGTAAAACAATATAGTGTGATTTTACAACAATTTTTTATTCGATAATGTTAATGCGTAAAGTTTGCGTTGATTTATTTCACCCATAGGGCGCATTTAACAAAAAACACATCCATTTGATG
The DNA here is from genome assembly GCA_036346205.1 of Vesta saturnalis. Lineage (NCBI taxonomy): Eukaryota > Metazoa > Arthropoda > Insecta > Coleoptera > Lampyridae > Vesta > Vesta saturnalis. Next base: position 767,963 of record JARFJB010002186.1, read on the forward strand.
AAACGTAAATAACGACACAGATCGTCCGAAACCCCAAAACAAAACTCCCTGGAGGGATGAACCACTATACAGGGTGTTTCCTAACTACGATACATAACTTCAGGAGTGTATTCTGCCACTAAAATAAAGGCAACTTTGCTTATAAACTAATGTCTCAAAAATGCTTCGTTACGGAAGTACAGGGTGTGAAAGTTTCATTGAAAAATTACAATTTTTTTAATATTTCCATAACCACTTGAGACATTTCAATAAAATTTTGCAGTGTTTGAGAGTTAGCAACGGTGCGTATTTTACGCTAAAGGACTTCCGATACCGACGGATATAAATCAAACATTGATTTTTTTAATTAAAAAACAAAGTACATTTCAGTTGTGTACGTAGAAATATATAATATTCAAAAACAGGGCCGGTTCAACCGGCGACAAATTTTAGGGGCGGCATTTTAACTGTCAGAATTCATGTTTTTTAAGACATATTTTATTTAGAAATATTTGTAAAAAAAGGGCTTGCTCCTAAATTTTATTAAACTTAAAAAAATACATAGGTGTACTTTGGATAAATGGCAGTTGCAAAATAACCGATTTGTATAGAATGCTTAGTACGTCGGATATTCCTGGTGTAACGTAAGAAAAACTTAAACAAAATAAAAGGTATTTACAAATGATATTATAGGTCAAAATCAGAATTTCATTCTGGCTGTCGCCTTTTTTTCCTAAGAAAACATGGTAGTGCTCCGTGATGTAGTAACCAGTGTTCATGAATGAGTCTCGTGGCAAACTCATAATAAACCTATAAAGAAACTAAAGTTTTTTCGTTGCTTTTAATTATTTTTAAACTGTCTTAACAATGTACAACAAAAAAGTTATTTAAAATTTTTTGTCTAATACTACGGCTTCAGCCTTAAAAAAAGGAATATTCGCATGACGGTATGAATATGTATTTTATTATCCAGTTGCCTGTTTGGTAGTGAAATTGTTGACATTTTACTTGTCACCGTGTTTATCTTTGTGTAAAGCATTCAAAACATAAAATGAATAACTTTACTAACGTTGAATTGGCTCAGATGCATTTCATTTAATTCAGTAGAAGCTCGGCGAATTTATCATGAACGTTATCCGAATAGAGTAACGCCGTGTGCTAAAACATTTAGAAAGTTACACGCCAGATTGAGTGAAATCGGCAGTTTTAAGCATAAGGCGGAAGTTCCTGGTAGACCTCGAACAGTAACAACGCCTGTGCTAGAAGATGCTATACTACGAGAAATAGAAGAAAATCCTTCTACTAGTACCAGAAAGATAGCACAACAGCTTCAAGTAAGTCCAAAGACTGTTTGGAAAGCTTTGAAAATTTCTCTTCTGTTTCCGTACCATATACAACGAGTACAAGCTCTGTTGCCACGCGATTTTCAACCAAGGCTAAATTTTAGTAGGATACTCCATACTATGACATAACAACATTTTTTTGAGTACAGTTTTATTTACTGATGAGGCAACTTTTTCGCGAGAAGCTATTATTAACTTTCATAATGAACATATTTGGTCGGACGAAAATCCCCATGCCTTAACAGAAGGTCGCTTGCAACAAAAATTTTCACTAAATGTATGGATAGGCATTATTGGTGACCATCTTATTGGACCACACTTTTTACCCATCCAACTAAATGGTAATTCGTACAGTCAGTTTTTAGCAGACGAACTAAACGTTCTGTTAGAAGAGGTGCTTCTGCAGGTGAGAGCTAATTTATGGTTTATGCTCGACGGTGCCCCTGCTCATTTCAGCCTTGTTGCACGTCAGTACCTCGGCAATACTTTTCCTAATCGCTGGATTGGTCGCGGAGGTCCTCACGCTTGGCCACCTCGCAGTCCCGATCTGAATCCTTTGGACTTTTATTTATGGGGTCACCTCAAGTCACTCGTGTATAAAACACCTGTATTAGATGAAAATGATTTAAGAAATCAAATAATTCAAAGTTGCAATGCCATAAGAAATACTCCAAGAGTTTTTGAACGAGTGAGACAGTCTTTGATGAGACGATTGGAATCGTGCGTTTTATCCGAAGGTGGCCAATTTCAACATTTACTTTAATTCTGTGTCAGTGGTGATTATTTTTATGATTGCTATTTGTAATTAAATAATACAAAAAATAAAAATAGCGTTGTATTCATTCATGAACATTTAATTGCGATACATTACAATTTAATATAACTTTTTTTGTTGTACATTGTTAAGACAGTTTAAAATAATTAAAAGCAATGAAAAAACTTTAGTTTCTTTATAGGTTTATTATGAGTTTGCCACGAGACTCATTCATGAACACTGGTTATTACATCATGAAGCACTACAATGTTTTTTTATTTCTTTACTCGAAAACGACTAGTCCTAGGAAAAAAAGACGAGAGCCATTTTTTCGTCCCATGTTGCTGAGCATAAATGTATTTGTGATGTAATGATTATTTGATTATAATATTTGAAATTCACTTGTAATATAAATTTGTAATGAGATGCCAGAATTAGTATCGTTATATGTTTAAATTGTTTGGTGCCATCATCAAAATATTTGATGAAATATTTAGACATCTCATAATTATGCTTTCCTCGACTAGCTTTATTGCCGGTATTCGTACTGTGGTTAGGGTTCAATGGCATGCTTAGTTAAATCTATATTTAATTCCTTCCAAAACAAATTCAATTATAAATAACTAATGATTCTAAATATGTGTGATATTAATGTTGTATAGATATTGAGCATTATAAGTAGCTATTTTGCAAGTTACGCGCATGCGAGTTCCATAGATAACCTTTGTAATTGTACACGAACAACATAGATGATGCAATTGTTAAATTTAAGGTAAGTATGTTTTTTCTATTCAAATAATAATTTAATATTCAATTGCACTATATCCAGCCTTGCACACAGACCTTTTACATCGTTTAGATCCAAATATGCGTGAAATTAAATGATATCACTATTCAACTTCATTTTATCGAAATTGATGGCTGCATTGTATCGCTTACATTTGGAAAACAGAAGCAGCTAACTTTAAAACATTATTATTTCAAAAAAATAATATTTGGCTCGTTGGTAATTGCTTTAAATAATAGCAATAATTTTATATTAATTTCTCTTAGTTAGGTGTTGCCAATACTCGGTTAATTTATTTCAATTTAAAATTAAAACACGAAATCACTTCGTTAACAAAAGAATTTTATTTACAATCGAAAATATTCACACTTTATTATTCACAATATCTGTTTTATATTAACAGAAGCCCGTTATAACCGTACGATAACCACACTTATTACTTAATTTACAATTATAACAATTTTCGTTTGTTTGAGATGTTTTCACTTTTAGGTAGGTGTTCGATTCTTTTACCGAGATTAATTTTAAATTTGACATGCATTTTAATGCTTGTTCATATGTACTTTGCGAAAAATTAGAAGAGTGAAAAAATCTCAAGTTACATCCTTATATAAGATTACAGTACAAACAAATGTTTCCATAGTAATATACCAATATACATAAAAACTTACTGATCTGTGATTGGTCCGATTCATTTTTGAAGATATGAATTTCTGTTTATAGTCATTACTTTTTTATTTATGGACCAATTTCAAAAATAAAAGCATTTTCATAATCATATGACGGGCTTTCTTTAACATTTCAAATTTTATCAAAAACTGTGATTCATACCTAATTCTAAAAACTATTTTTACGTAAAACCATGTTCCACAGAAAAACTAATAACAGAAATGGGATCAGTGACTCAAACTATATAGGAATGCACCTATTTCCAATCAGAAATGTCTATTTTAACACAAGTTCTATCTCAAGTTTCGATAACTTTCTAGTATAACCTCAATTTGCAGTTTTGCCATAAAATTTACACTTATAATGTTAAATTTGATGTGAGCACTTTCGAAGTACTTGAGCAAGTAAGTTTACTTCATTATCTTTATACTTTTACACTTATATCACTCTGAAGTTTTACAAATCCTTTTAATATTAGTCTTTTTAACACATCGATGCCATGCATATGCATACGTCCACCTATGTTGAGTAGTAAAACTTACAATCTCTTTGTTTCAGAATAGATAATCGCTGTGGTATAAACTGGATTATGCATGTAAACTTAATTACAAGCGTATTATATAATGAAAATGCGTGTTTTGAAATTCCAACGTTGCTCGGACATTCACATTATGAACTTTTTTTGTGTCATTTAATTATATTCATGTTTTAATGTCATTGAAATTGGAACTACATAGCAAATAACTTGCTCTGTAACTACATACGTGCCTAGATTTAGGTTATATTATAATTTTGCACACTGCGCTTTACCATATGTGCGCATTTTATTTGAATACAGTTATGTTACATTATATTTTGCTTTAACTCAAGCTTGTATTTTTCCATTCCATTATTTTGCTTATTTTAATTCATCCCAATATATATATATATATATATATATATATATATATATATACCTAAATGGTACCTTAGTGGTACACAACCACCACGACACGTTCGGTCCCCACCATATTTCTCAACAAACTTTCGCACAAAAAATTTTAACGCTGCATCCTGTTTCTAACTCGGGTTATTATAATTAATTTTGCACACTGCGCTTTACCATATGTGCGCATTTTATTTGAATACAGTTATGTTACATTATATTTTGCTTTAACTCAAGCTTGTATTTTTCCATTCCATTATTTTGCTTATTTTAATTCATCCCAATATATATATATATATATATATATATATATATATATATATATATATTATATATATATATATATATATATATATATATATATATATATATATATATACCTAAATGGTACCTTAGTGGTACACAACCACCACGACACGTTCGGTCCTCCACCATATTTCTCAAAAAACTTTCGCACAGAAAAAAATGTTAACGTTGCATCCTGTTTCTAACTCGGGCTATCAAGTTTTACGGGCATGAGTACTGAACGTTTACTGATTAAATATTGTAGTCCAAAGAATTATTAAATTAACGATAACGATGATTAATTAACACCAACGGGCTGAAGTACTGATAAAAATACGGCGTCAATCTCTAAAAGGCATCAACTTTTCTATCAACAACTACGTTTTGTTTTTAAACCCTTTTTATAAAAATTTACAGGACAAATAATGTAGGCTCAACTTTGAAATTTCATATTTCCATTTAACTAATTCATACAACATTGAAATGCCAATTTCGGAAATCCATTTTTAAATGGCGGTACGAACATTCAACAACCACTATGGAGCTCAGAGAAATCCTTCAGTACATTATTTCGGTCTTACTTTACTTTATGAACACCGAAAAACAACAAATTTTGTTAGCGTGAAAGCGAGAATTGAGTAAATAGATAGAAAAATACGTATAAATACAGAGCGTTCAAACACACATTACAAAACAAATTGCCAAATGTGGGAACTCTGCTGTACCATCAGAGGTAATTCCATTTGAAGATATGATTTTCATTCTTACTTTTCAACTTACATACACATACAGAGGTATAGAAGGTTATACTATCTACTGTTTTTTCACTAAATCGACTTATTATTTCATTTTACACCTTTTGGTCCAGTTTCGTCAATATTGGCGTATGTGCGTATGCGTGTAGGTGCGCGTGTGCGTTTACTGTGTGTGTGTGTGTGTGTGTGTGTGTGTGTGTGTGTGTGTGTGTGTGTGCGTGTGCGTTAGTGTGAGCGTGGTCGCGTGGGTGTATGTGGGCATAGGTGTGTATGTTGTACGTGTGTATCTGAGTATATGTGTGCAGGGGGGGGCTGCGTGCGTGCGTTCATGTACATATATGAGTGCGTGTGGGTGCGCGTGAGCGTGGTCATATCCGAGTGCATATGTGTGCGTTAGTGAGTGTGCGAGTGTGTGTGTGTGTGTGTGTGTGTGTGTGTGTGTGTGTTGTGTGTGTGTGTGTGTGTGTGTGTGTGTGTGTGTATGTGTGTATGTGTGTATGCGTACCCTGGTGTGTGTGGGCGTGGGTGTGTGTTGTTTGTGTGTGTATGTGCGTGTGGGTATGTGTGTATGTGGGTATGTGGTTGTATGGTGTGTGGGTGTGTGGAAGGATGGATGTATGGGTGTGTGGGTATGTTGGTGTATGGGTGTGTGAGTATGTGTGTGTGTGTGTGTGTGTGTGTGTGTGTGTGGGTGTGTGTGTGGGTGGTGTGTGTGGGTGGTGTGTGTGCGTGTGTGTGTGTGTGTGGTGTGTGGTGTGTGGTGTGTGGTGTGTGTGCGTGTGTGCGTGTGTGTGTTGCGTGCATGCGTGTGTGCGTGTGCGTGTGTGCGTGTGTGCGTGTGTGCGTATGTGCATGTGTACGTGTGTGCGTGTATGTGTGTGCGTGTGTGCGTATGTGCGTGTGTGCGTGCGAGCGTGCGTGGGTGTGTGTGTGTGGATTTGTGTGTCGGTGTATGTTAATATCCCATGTAAGCCCAGAACGAAACACGTACGTACTCAAAAATTTCCTTGTTAAGCTTGGTTTCATTATCCTGATTAGATTTTAGGAGAAATTCAGCGCCTGTGAGTGGTAGTTTATTAAAAGCTGTTTTTATGAAAAATTTCTGAAAGAGCTGTATATCTCAAAAATATAAACATGTCAACACATAGACTATGGTACCATTTAAGCGATAGTTCAAATTTTGTCAATATTTGAATACCGATTTATTTTATAAGAGAGAATGTATACATGTTTTTAAAGAATATTTAATTTTACGTAACTTTTGTTTATAAAGTTTTTTAATGTAAAGCGAAATCAGTCTAATAGTTAAATAACTATGATTGGAACTGTTTGAACTGTATTATCGATATTTCTATAGAAGCGAGCGGATCTATCTGACATGAAATTGTAAACGTCTATCGGACAGATTATTGTTTTTGTTTTTACAATGTTCCCTAGTTTCGTAATGAACTTATTAAAAATGAGGTTGCATATTTATCTTAAAAAAATTAATGAAATTGTTTCATTCCTGTTAATATCCACGTTGTGGATTGGAAGGTCGTGTTATGTTTCACATCAGATATTTTGAGGATAATATAACAAAATAACAACAATGATTTATGTCAAATTCATGTTAAAAGTTTCATGTCAGATAAATGGCAATAGATATCTTGATGCTAACTCGAAAAAATGTTACAAAGCCGCCCGCTTGTATAAAAATGTGGATAATACAGTTTTAGTTCTAGTTTTCAATCATACGCCATTAATTTTTAACACATGTTTAGCTTTTAATTACGAAACTTTATAAACAAAAGTCATGTAATGTAAGATTATCTTTAAAAAATATGCCTGCACTTCTTAAAATATTAATCGTTATTCAGACATTTCAAAAATTTGAACACTCTTGAACTCCAATTGTCGTCAAATTACGCATCGTATCAAAAGATTGTATAGAGTATGATGCATGTACGATGTTAAGGCCTATATGCCGATATCCGTGTTTAAAAACGCTGTTAATTTGTCCGTTTAAAATCAGTTCACTCGTAAAACTCTATATACAGTATGCAACTTTTTCAAATGATGGTAATGAAATTCCAAGCAGGTGTTTCACTTGCGAAGATAATTTAAATAGGGAACTTTATATATGAGTTTTGGCTAATGTTGTGGAACACTTTTTAGAGAATTTGCCGTTAACTAGATTAAGAGAATGTGGTAGAAGCTAGGTGGGGCTCCAGCACACTGTAGTCACCACGTATATTCCATGCCAGCCGGGGAGGTACCACCACCCTTACCATGGGCTCCTTAATATTGGGTCTCCGATTTTCTGAGCTCGGTAAGGGCTGCTTAATCTATTCTCATCCTTATTCTTCCTTCTCGCCCTCACTGTCTTCCTATCGGATTAAAAGTCACAAATTAAAAATTAAGATGGCTGTGGTTTCTAGAGTAATAAATTCCGGACGTAAAATCCTACCCCATTCGGATGTCCGAGAGGGCATTTATAGGTCTCCTAATGACAGTAACTTTCAAGACTTCTTCGATTACCTTAGTATGAATGTTGACTATCTCCTGTTTCAGTTTCCATCTTGCGATATCCAATTGTAGGCGATTTCAATGTTCATAACTCTAATTGGCTTCAGTTTTCATCTACTACAAATCCTAGTGCAGAAACATTTGCTATTTCATGTGATCTCACGCAAATGATTTCTGAACCCACAATAATCCCTAATAACCTCAACCATACCCCACATCTTCTAGATCTCTTTCGTACATCAAACCCTCTTGTTTATAAAACTTCCGTTCTTTCGCCTTTAGGTCTTGCCGACCATTGTCTAATAGAAATCATTTCTACTGTACCTAATTCCACTGTTGTTCTCAAAACCGATAGAACCTTGTGCTGTGTTAAGTCAGCTCGATGGAGTAATTTACGGGATTTCTTTGTAACGTTTCCATGGCGTGAATATTGTTTTAAGTCGTCCTCTTCTTCGGACATCGCTCTTTCAGTATCTGAAGTCATCCTCATGGGAAAGTTATACATTCCCAGAAAACAGTAGCGTATAGGTCATTCACGTTCCCAACCCTGGTTCAATAAGGCTTGTGCTGATGCAACATCTTTAAAAAATATACATTACATTAAATGTAAATCTAATAAATCAGTCGACAGTCATGTAGAATACGTTGGTGCTAGAAATATCTGCAAAAGTGTCATCACTAAAACTAAAAAGTTGTTCGAACAACGAAAATGCAATGTACTAGCTACATCTCCTTTAGGCAGTCGTAAATTTTGGTCTTTAGCTAAAACCATTAGTAAAAACTTTGGAACATCTTCATCCGCCTCCCCCCTGACATCTATTGACGGATCGGTAGTTGCTGATTCTGTAGACAAAGCCAATGTTTTTGTGGATTTCGTGTCTCAATGATTCTAGAAAGATGTGCCCCTGGTCAACTCTTCTTCATACGCTTTGAAACCAATTCATTTTCGGTATAAGGCGACTGGCCCAGACGGTATCCCAGCTATTGTCTTAAAGAAATGTTCCCCGAACTAGTACCAGTCCTATCTAAGCTCTATACGATCTCTATGTCTTCTGGGGAATTCCCTTCTTCGTTGAAGAAATATTCGACCTATTCCCAAAAAAGGCGATAAGACCGATCTCTCAAAGCACCGACCAATTGCCATCACTTCCATTTTGTCTAAAATCATGGAAAAAGCCATCAATCAGTAACTGCTCACGTTCCTTGAAACTAATAAATTCCTTAGGTTAAATGATACGCTCATCAACTGGGTCTCTAGTTTCCTTGATAAAAGACGAATACGTGTCGTAGATGATGGCTTTTTTTCAAAAGAAGTTAACATTAACGCGGGCTTACCACAGGCATCCGTTATAGCGCCCACACTTTTTCTGCTGTACATAAATGACCTTGTTTCTTCAACAACTAACCCCATCCATTGCTTTGCTGACGATAGCACTCTACACTGTAGTTCATCTCAGTCTACTCATAGTGATAATCCACCTTCTATGCCAAATCAAGAAATTAAAGCTGAAATGGCAAATTCAATCAACGAAGACATTCAACGTATTCTCGAATGGGGAAGCAATAATCTTGTTAAATTTAATGCTAACAAAACTCAGTGTTGCCTTGTGTCCGCCAAAAAAGATCGATCATTTCCTGTTGTAAGTATGAATGGCTCAGTTCTTAAGTTTTCAGACTCTATTACTCTGTTGGGTATGACTGTATCTTCAAATCTGTCATGGGTTGACCATCTTCTGTCAGCTACCAAAACAGCTGCTCGTAAAATAGGCTTTTTGTACAGATCTAAGCAGTACTTTACCTCTCGACAACTCCTAAGGCCCAAATTCGGCCTCATCTGGAATATAATTCTCACCTCTGGGTTAGTACTCCCCAATAGGCGCTCGATATCGTTGATCATATTCAAAAGAGAGCGATTAGACTTATAAATGACCCGTCCTTAACTTCTCACATACAGTCCCTTGAGCATAGAAAGATGGTTTCAGTTCTTTCTTTGTATTATCGTTATTAACAACGGCTATTGTGCTGCTGAATTATATTCTTTGATACCATCTCGGGCTATCTTTGCGAGAAACACTCGGGTCGCTCATTCACATCATCAGTATGCAGTACAAATTTCCACTTGTCGTACCAAACGAGCCAACCCACATTTTTCTACACGGCTTCTAAACTCTGGAATGATCTCCCTAGTTCCTGCTTCCCTCTCACTTATGATATGAGAAAATTTAAGGTAGCTGTTCATAAGCATCTATTGGCAATTCATTATCCCTCTATTCATCCTCCTAAGTGTTCCTGAGTGCTTTCGCACGACAGGCCAAATTTAGCCTATTCAGGTCCACAATCGTTAAAAAAAAAACCAAATCAGTAAATAATTAAGTAGCATGTATGAAGGTGGATTCGCCATTTAGGACGGACCGTGGAACTGGCTTGTGAGATCTCCAGACCTTACTCTGTTACTTTTTAGTTATATAACCGAAGAGTGTTTAAATTAATAAGGTCCAATATTAATTGACTGCATCTCAATAAATAGATAAATTTATTGAGGATGCAGTCAATTAGTATTGGACCTTATTAAAAACTCTTTGATTTCGACAACCTTTCAAGAAAAATTAATCTTATTACGACAATCATGTACTAATTAATCTTAAACTTACTATCCTGAGGATAATAAAAAGTGGGCAAACAGTCAAAACTGAATAATAATATTAATAAACACTCCAGAATATCAATTTAAAATTGATTATATAACGAATGAAAGTAATGTGATTTGGGATATTTAAATAATGAACACCTTAACATTAACTGGTATTAAAATCATTAAACATTAAAACACAAGATGAAGAAATGTTAAAAATTAATCTGGTTTATTTTCAAATGAAAAGTACAACTGTAGATATTTCTTGTTTAAACTGTTTCTCTTAGAAAAAATATTTTCTTGTTTAAGCGTTTTAACATTATTATAGTTCAGAGAATGATGTATAACATGTTCAGCTAAGCAGATGACTGAATTCTCCTTTTGGTGTCTCTTTTACTACCTAAGTGACATCAAATGAGAAACCTGCCATGTGTCTTAACTGAACATATAAATTACCGCTGCGTACAGAAAATTCATTACCCCAAAGTGTGTAAAGCATGTAGTATCTCATAATACTTGTTAAAAGTTTTTAAAAAACAACGAGAAGCAAATACACTATTGTATAATTCCAGAAGGAAATTTGACGAGAGACGGAAGCATAATTGATAATACTGATTATTTACTACATTTAATACAAATGTACAATGTTTTGTTGAATATTTTTATATTTATATTGTACTGTTTATATAAATTGTGCAAAGGCAAAACTGATTTAGTAAATAATCTTAATACATACCCCTCCACATATGAATCTTTTGATTAAAGCTACAGCAGCTTTTTTTTTAATTTATTATTTAGCAAATATTATCGACTTAATAATTCACAATAATTTGAATTATTAAGTCTCAAATATGTTCTAAACAAATTTTAAGAAAAAAGCTGCTGTAGCTTTAACCTACGAAAATATCCCGTCGTCAATAGCAACGGATAATCTAAGGATATTTTCTTACTGAATCCCCCACATGCTTGAATTAATTACTGGAAATTTCTTCTCGTTCACGAATGTTTTGAGAAAATTATTCCTAGTCTTCGAACTCCGGATAATTTTCAAAACATTTGTGACTCGAAAAAATTTCCGGAAATAATCCAAGCACTAGGGAGATTACAAATGAGAATAATGTTGTTGAGATTGAACATAATATGAAAGGTGTGCATGACGATGAAATATCGACAACTGACAGCGCACAATTAACGTGCACAGAGATAAATTAAATTTTGAAATATACTTAATCAAAATACTTAGCGTTTAGGTTTAAATGGTGTATTTTAGTTTCTTGCTAAACAAGAAAGTATTGCGGTCGAAAAAAATCGAAAAAAATAAGTTGCGCTATTTTGATGTTTTATGACTCTCTGAACCCGAAAAAAATTTTAGAAAATTTTTCAAAATGTCTGTCTGTGTCTGTGGTCACTCGCCAGCTGAAACTATTGTTACAGGCTAAATACTCACTAGAGCATTCAGTCCGTAAAGGCATTTGTGCCATGGAATAACTCAGTGGTGTGGGCGGGGTTCTTACTTAAAGATCGTGAAAGGACATTCGCAGAAACTCCAAAATCGTCAAAATCGGGGGGAATAGTCAAAAATACGCCACCTGTTAAAAATCATTTATAGCTGGAAAACGTCATGAACTGATATTATATTGGTCTAAGAGGAAACCAAAGCGTTCACTCAAAAATTTACCACTTATACAAAGCCTACTTCAAATATATTAACGCCAGGTTCGTCAAAAATTCACTACAATCTTAAACTTTAAATATAAATGCCGCAAAATGCCAAATAAAACCTAAAGCTAGCTAAATATTTCGATAAATCTACGTCAGAAGTTATTAGCTCAACTAATCCAAGAATAACTGGAAATACAACTTAATAATCCAATTAAAACTAAAAATATACGTCACCACAAACTAAACAAACGCGATCAAAAATCTATGAAATTCTAAAATTATCAAACGTCGATATCAGGATGTAATACTTAAATTCCAAATTAAGTTACCTAGCTGCCATCACAAACAATTGTATTCGCTTACCTGTTCGGCAAATCAGGCACTAGAATGTCTCCAATCGCTAAGTCGATACCTATAAAAATACTTCAAAGATCAAAGATATTTCGACATACCCTCGTATGCACCAAAAAAAAATACAATCAGCTGTTCGGTCAGCAAACTCATACTACGTTATCTCAATGCATTACGTCATACCATAATGAATCTCGTTTCTCAAAAATTTACATTGAATTAATTACTTAAAAAAAACTTGAATTACTTTCTTTAAAATTTATCCAAAAACTAAATAAACGATAAATGGTCGTTGTCGCTGTAAAAAAAAACGTTTGGCTCAAATATTTCATCAAATGAACTCAATTACTGACAATCTTAAATGTGAATCAGAAGGTTTCTACTCTTTTAGCTAATTACTTTACGTCAAAAATGTAGCACAGAGGAATAATCAGAATAGATTAATGTCTATTAACAAAATAGTTATAAATATTAACAATGGTATATTATAACATTCACATCCCAAATTTTGATACATTTACCAAAAAAAACATTAAATTTCGTAATTCCAAAATAAGAAATCTAGAATAAAATTAATAGAATCCAACCGGCACTTGCAAGGCCTTTTAAGGTCAGTTACCATGTATTTATAAACAAATACCTTTCATTAAATACAACAGAAATAATACAAAATAGCGGTAATATAAACTTTCGATACACAGAATTTGCACAACAAAAGAGATCAGGATATAAACAATAAATTGTGAAGATAAATACGCCTATTTCCAAAATTTCCTGAAGGGACTTTATACGATAGAATACACAAGCAAGCGTTTGCATCCTCCACACACACCAAAAATTAAAAAAATGAACTTTACATAACACCAACAACAAAGACATGTTCTTCCTCCTCTGAACTACGATAATCGGTCGGACAACAGGTTCACCAGGTACCGGATAATTCGACAGTTGGCTACTATGGTTCGCTTTCCACGTGAAATTTCACAAACGACAAATCTTATTCATATTTACCCGAACTTAATTTAGGATAGTTACTTCAACCAAAACTACGTTAACTAATTTTTCATTTGATTCAACGTAAATGCACAACTATTTACAAAGCGTTACTTGATTAATTTTACTCATTCAAACTTGTTCTTAGAATTCGGTATATTTATTTAATCGGCGTCTTCTGATTAACGGTATTTACAAAGTTCTTGACGAATATTATGGTTATACTTAAACTAGAAGCTTTATGTATTTACAGCGATTGTTTGTTATGCGCTTGCCATTTACACGAAGCCGTCAACTAACACTTGAACTATTTACTTGTGTTCCGCACACCAGATGCGAAGAACTCGAAAGGAATTAGGCCAGCACCATTCGACACTGAACTCAAATTCCATGGACGATAATATGTCGCGATACGACACCTATGCGATAAATACTCCAGGAGGCGAGAAGACACAAAATAATCCTCCAATAGAGGGCAACGAAATCAATTTTCCATGATAGCTTCACTTAACCACCAGGTAGGCGTAAATATTTCACTACCTCCACTCACCAACCTTCGTGCATGCGACAAAGTGCAAACGAGGCTTGGCCCTTACGGCATCATTCCAACACTCAGGACATACATTCAAAAACTCTTCAGTTACGCCATCTTTGATTTTAAAAACGACAACCAATCATAATTATTATTTGCTGCACGTGAGTTCATCAACTTGTGATACAACAATTAACCACACAATGAACAACACTTTGTCATGTAACTTCTTCGTGATGGTTCGTCTCAAAAAGCAATTCGAATAAATGATCAATATGCAAGTATTAGGTTAATAAATTGTATTAATTATATACCTCGGTTAGCCCTTTACTATTTGACAACCATTTGGTTATAATCCAATACAAATTATAAATTTCAACAACAATGGTTCAATTGACCTCCGATATTGAGCATTGATTATGGTCGGAATTGCAATTTAATATTAGTAGCGAATTTATTTTAATTATGAACGAATCTATCTTAACCTAATTTAATAACTTATTTGTTTAGATATATATTCGCATTAATATTCAAAATTGTAAATGTGTTACATAAATAAAATATAACTATTACGGTAGTCCGAATCTAAATAGAGTCACAGAGGCTATCAGTCACTATAATATAAAGTGAATAACTAACTGATCCTGGGTTATTGACATTAGTTTATTCCAAATTATTAATCACTAGTTTACTTTGCACACTCCCTTTAAATTAAAATCTATCCGTGTCATCAACAATTTAGTTATAATGAAAAACTCAAATCTCTACTGCAATTGACTTAATCTCTAATTTCCTCCCCACTTGGTCTCGGATAACTATCTCCTCAAAAATTTACACTAAACTGGGACAGTAAATTCCACTGTACCGGGTGGACCAATAAGCCGATCCTCCGACTATATCTCAGGAACTGTTTATCGTACAGCTTTGGGAAAAAAATTCCTGAGTAAAAATGGCCAAGGGAAATCGCTGGAAATATTACATAAGTAAATTCGAATGAAGCATAATTTCTGCACACATTTTGTTAAATACTGTTTTCTCTATTTTTTCAAATAAAGGGCGGGAGAGGGTGGTAATGTTTGTATGAACAAATGCCTATAACTTTGGTTTGGATCAACCTGGACAAATTACATCTACTGTAAAACAATTACATTTAGTTTTAATTGTCGTAGATATAGGGCACTTTCGAATAAAAAAAATTTGTCTATGTTAAAATTTTTAATGGAAACACCTAAGTATTGTAAATTAAGACGAAAACTGATTAAATTCGTAACAAAATGGCGAAAACCGCATGTCGATATCTTTTGTCTAACTCGAGATATAAATAAAAACGCGTAAACATACGTAACTAGTATTGGCTCACTCTGTATTATAATTTAAAATAACAAAATATGTCAGTGTTTTCAGAATTTGTTAAACTAAGAAGGCTGCGAAATAAAGTTGACAGGGGCTTCAAATTGTTTATTTATTGACAGTAATCAAAATATTGTGATCTTTTAAGAAGTGTTAGCATGTAACTCGAATATAACTTTTCTTAATTAGATATTAATTTACTAATATCAGTAAATAGTCAGCATTAATTCATAGTGAGTATATCAAATGCCGAATTGTATGATATGAGTTTATTTCAAATGCCGCTATTGCCTCACGTATACATACCATAAGATATCCTGACAGGAGGAATTATGGCAAAGAAGTATTTAAGCTTTCATCGTCCTTGTTATAAACGACATGGGGTAGATGTGACCGAAGATAATGTAATCAATGTTCTTGCTTTAATTCAACAGAATCCACATATAAGTAGTCAGCAAATCTCTACAGAATTAAACATACCAAAAACTACCGATGTAAGCATTTTAAAGTATAACAGGTAGGTTTCTTATAATATTATGAACTGCACGTTTAAGTTTGAAAATTGTAATCCTCTTTAAATTTTAGACTAAACTTTTATTTTCATATTACGGTAAAAATGGCAACATGGCACTTTAATTAGTTCATTCATTCCTTAAAAATATTTGTTTTTCTATGTTTTTTAGACTGCATCCTTATCATGTAGTTCTCCACCAATATTTACATGAAAGAAATTTCTATGCAAGGCTGGATTACTGCAGTTGGATGTTTGGTATGCAGCTTCAAGCTAGGTGGAGTCTTAATGTTTGGTATGGTATAGTTAATGGAAAAATCATAGGACCATATTTCTTTGAAGAAACTTTAAATGGCGATACATATTTAAATTTTTTGGAAAATGAATTGCCTATTTCATTAGAAGACATTTCTTTACAAACAAGAAGAGATCTGATATTTAGCATGTCCTGTGCACTTTTCCCGGCGAGTTAGGGATTATTTGAATTTAAGATATCCATACAAATGGATTGGAAGGGGAAGTGTATTTCCATCGCCAGCTAGACCTCCAGACTTAACACTTTTAACTTTTAACTATGGGGAAGATTGAAGGAGATAGTCTTTCAAACTCGACCAACCACGCGACAAGACATGAAACAACGCATTAGTAACGCAATAAATAGTATATCCATAGCTGAGATTGAAGCAGCTGTTATATCTACCCGCGATAGATTACGTCTTTGTGTGACCAATGATGGAAAACATTTTGAACATTTAATTGGACATTAAATTTTAATGTGTGTGATCTTCTCTTCATATATTTTGTTACTTTAAGTTATAATACAGACTGAGCCAATACTAGTTACGTATGTTTACGATTTTTTACTTATATGTCGAGTTAGACAAAAGATATCGACATGCGGGTTGCGACATTTTGTTACGTTGTAATTTACAATACGTAGGTGTTTCCACTTAAAAATTGTAACATAGTTAAATTTTAATTTGTTTTATTCGAAAGTGCCCTCTATCTACGACAATTAAAACTAAATGTAATTGTTTTATGGTAGATGTAATTGGTTCATCTACGCCCTTTCGTATGAGAATAATTTCGTTAAAATCGGTTGATCCAAACCAAAGTTATAGGCATTTATTCATACAAACATTCCCACTTCCCCCACCCTTTATTTGAAAAAATAGAGAAAAACATAACAAAACTTGTGCAGAAATTATGCATCATTCTAATTTACTTATTTAATACCTACTATGATTCGACATATTTTCTAAAAAATTGTTTTTACATTTTACTGTAAATAATGTACCGGGTGGACCAATAAACCGATCCTCCGGCTATATCTCAGGAACTGAAAAAAAAATTCCTTAGTAAAAACGGTCAAGGGAAATCGCTGGAAATAACTTTCAAGTTTCTAGCTTTACCTCTAGCAAGATAAACAGCAAATACAATAATAACACATTTATTATATATTTGTCAGACATAAACACTGTGATCATAAATATCAGCCTACGATCCCTAAATCCATTATTTTTAATTAGGTACATGTAACATATAAGTAGCTTCAATGGCCGAGTGCTGTTTCAGTTTAATTACTGTATTGTTCAGTTAATGATAATACTAAAAGGAAAAATTATGAATATATTTCCAGTGCACAATCGGTGAATCTTTCAATACAACATACACCATGAAATACTTTTTATCGTTGAAGTACAGTCCTTTATCGATTGCTTCTTGATTATATTAAGTTCTTCACTAAAGTATTTGCCAAAAATTTGTAGTTTCCATTCTTGTATCACCTCATTCGTCATTAGTTCCTTGGCAAACCAAATTAGTTCAATTTATTTCTTCAAATAAACGATACCACTTGCTTGAGTTACCATCAGATGTTTTATTGTTTACACAATCCTTAAGCCTTTCGATTATAACTAATAATTGTAGACTAGCCTAATTCTTCACTAATTTTGTTTTGAATGTATGTGTATAATTTATTTGTGCACATACTAACTGCTTATTGAACTTTACTAATGTTGAATTATTACAGCATCACCATTTATATACCTTGCAGTCTGCTTCCTTTCATGTCTTTCAGCACTTTATAAATCAGATAGCCTTATAACTTTATGTTAATAAATAATATGAATTTTATTTGGGAACCCTCAAAATGACCGCACTTGGTTTCAATGTTCAACTGTTGGTTGTTGAAATTAAAAATGTACGTATATCTGCGACCGTCTCGTATAACGGCTGAATTAAGACTCTCTACCTCATTTTTTTGTACTTCTATTTATAACTTTTCACCCCTAAACCAGAAGGGATAATTTATTTCACCAATGAAAATTCGTAAACTGATTTATAAGACGGATCTGTTACATTTCTTAAAATTTACTTTTTTTTATTGCGCAATATACACAAACATTTTAAATAGTTTTTTAGGGCAAACCTGAATTTTTATTCTTATAATTTTCCTGTGTTATTAAACTCTTAATACAACTGAATTAAGTTTCTTTTTAGATCAAAATCAATTACTTCATCAATTTTTTATGGGTGTTATGTAAAATTTTGTTGGTCGCAACTTAATATATGACGTTATTAATTTTATTTTTGCTAAATTCAAATCGGCGCAATGGTTTTATGCCAAACAAATGAGCAATCCTTATTTATCAAAATCGGCTCTTTCTACTGTTACTTAATTTTCTACAATTTTTTGCCAAATTTACGATAATTCCCTTGGTAAGTGACGCCCCTATAGTTTGCCCTTCAAATTAAAACAAAGTTATTAGCCGATAGTGCAGAATCGTTACCCTATTTTTGTTTCCAATTTAAAATTTTATCTTACGAGAAACGTTTCATTCTTCGCTTAAACCTTCATTAACCTTTTTGAATTTTTTTTTTTACTTATAGTATTCCCGAACAGGCTAAGATTTCCCTAACGTGCTAAAGCACTCAGGGATGTTGTTTGGCTAACAAGAAATGTTTATGAATGGCTAGCTTAAATTGATTTAAGTCAAAGTTTAGAGGAAAACAGGAACTGGATAGTGCATTCCACAATTTGGCCGCCATGAGAAAAAATGTAGATTGAGCCCGTTTAGTGTGACACGATGGAATTTTGAGTGCGTAATTATGGTGTGAATGGACAAACCGAGTGTTCCTAGCGAAGATGGCCTGCGAAGGTATTAAGGAGTGTATTTTGGAGGCAATGGCAATAGCCATAGAAGAAGGAAAAAACCGAAACTATTCTTCTATGCTCCAGAGTCTGCAGGTGAGAAGTCAGAGACGGGTCATTTATAAGCCTGATAGCTCTTTTTTGTATACGGTTTAGCATATCAGGGCGTATTGGGGAGCACTGACCCAGTGGTGGGAATTGTATTCCAGATGAGCCTTATACAGTAAAAGCAGTTGTTGCGATGTGAAGTACTCCTTAGATCTGTATAGAAAGCCCAGTTTACGGGCAGCTGTTTTGCTGGCTGACAAAATTTGGTCAACCCATGAAAGGTTCGATGATACGGACATACCTAACATAGAAATATAGTTTGAAAATTTGAGTTCTAAGCCATTCATATTTACAGCAGGAAATGATCGGTTTTTCTTGACGGACACAAGGCAATACTGCGTTTTGTTGGCGTTGAACGTGAGTAGATTATTCCTTCCCCATTCAAGGACACGTTCTAAGTCACTATTGATTGAGGCTGCCATTTTCACCTTAACGTCCTGTCTAGACTTATTGTGGGAAAACTGAGATGAACTACAATGTAGAGTGCTGTCATCCGCAAAGCAATGGATCGGTTTAGTTGTTGAGGAAATGAGGTCATTTATGTACAGCAGGAAAAGTGTGAGAGCTAGCACTGATCCTTGGGGTACTGCCGCGTTAATAATTGTTTCTTTCGAAAAGAATCCATCGACGACAACGCGTATACGTCTTTTGTCAAGAAAGCTGGATATACAATTGATGAGCGAATCGGATAAGCCGAACTAAGTGCGTAGGACTTGTACCAAACCTGGTCAAAAGCTTTTGAAATACCTAAAGCTACTGCGACTGTTTCACCGGCCCTCTCTAATGTATTATTCCAAATTTGGGTGACACATAAAAGAAGATCACCCGTTGAACGACTGCCTGAACCCATACTGGTGGTCGTTTAAGAGTTTATTGGACTCGAGGAACGAAAGTAGTTGGTGGTTAACGGCTTTCTCCATGATTTTCGACAGAATGGAAGTGATAGCTATTGGTCGATAGCTTTAGGGATCGGTTTTGTCGCCCTTTTTAGGAATACGCTGGACATTTGCCAACTTCCACGATGAGGAAACTTTGCAGATCGAAAAGGGTTTGGACAATACAGGTACTAGCTCGGGGTAGCATTTTTTAAGTACGATAACTGGAATACCGTCAGGGCCAGTAGCCTTGTTTGCGTCAAGTTTATTGATAATTGATTCCAGGAGCTTGTAACGAAAGTGGACTGGTTTAATAGCGTATGGGGTAGATTTGGGCGACGGTACAGTTTTACCAGAATCATTGAGACGTGAATTTGACGCAAAGTGATCGGCAAAGAGGTTGGCTTTTTCAGCAGGATCAGCTACTACAGTTCCGTCGCGAGACGTCATGGAAGGAAAGGAAGATGTACTAAAGTTTTTACTGATGGCTTTAGCTAATGACCAAAATTTACGACCACCCAAAGGACATGAGACTAATTCTTTGCATTTACTTTCTTCAAACACCTTTTTGGCCCTTTTGCAACTATTCCTTGCGGCAATATAGTTGGCGTGATTTTCGATAGATTTATTTAATTTGATATAGAGTTTATCCTTTTGCGATAATGCATCAGTGCAAGCCCTATTAAATCAGGGTTGGAAATAGGGATGACCTACACGATTATGTTTTTTGGGAATGTATATCTCCATACCCATCAGGATAAATCAAACAAGCAAGTTTTGAAGAGGAGGACCATTTAAAGCAATACTCACGTCAGGGGAAGTTTGCAAAAAATCTCGCAGTTCGCATCACATAGTTCTACCTGTTTTCGATTAGGCAGTGGTCTGATTGATCAAGTGGGGAAATGACTCTTGTTTAAGTGGGTTAGGTGTAAGGAATAGGTCCAGGAGATGTGGAGTATGGTTAGGGTTGTCATGGATTCTGGTTGGTTCGGAAATGATTTATGTGAGATAATAGGATACAGCAAATGCTTCTGCACTATGACCTGCGGGATTAGTAGTAGATGAAAAATGAAGCCAATTGGAATTGTGGGCATTAAAATCTCCCAAAATTGAAATATCGCAAGATGTGTGATAAGAGGTAGTCTATTTTCAGACTAAGGTAATCAAAAGATCTTGGAAGTTGTTATCATTGGGAGACCTATACAAATAACAGTAGAATTTCTCAAATTGGGGCCCAGAATGTTTGAACCAAATCACGTCAAATTTTTTTTTGTTTTCCAAAGTGGACATCCTCTTACAAGCTACATTGTCCTTGGTATACGCACATACTCCGCTTTAAGGCGAAATTTAGAGTGGAGGTTGTATCTGGGAAATTGAAGGTCAGGTGAATCAGTGCTTCCAGGGGAGACTTATGTTTCTGATAGAAACAGAATGTCCGGTTGCACTTGTTCAAGGTGAACAGCATTTAGATTCGACCTGGTACCACGTATGTTGCGGTAATGAATCCGGATGTTGGTACTTTCGATGACCGAGGTCGCTTGAGTCCTGCCCTCCCGGGCATCCGAATAGGTCAGAATTTTATTCCTGGCAATCTTGTTCTTCTTAGTTTTGATTTTGGCATTGACGAATTTTTGTTACCCCCAGAATCCTTGGGACGGATCGACGAATCGATGTGAGAGTGTCGGCGTCTCGCCCTACTCCCCAGTCTGAAGTTCAAACCCTTGTATGTTATGAACACCTCTATCCACTATCTGTGTTTTACATTTATACAGCCCAAAATCTATATTACTATCATTTGGAGACAACTCAACTGTCTTCAGCAGATATTGTGTATGTTGTAATTTGCCAACATACGACATAATGTCATCCATATATAACAAGTGTGATATGGATTATTGTAAATCTCAATCAGCTTTTAACTTACAACCACATTCTGTTATATTTAATGAGTAACAAAGAGGATCTATATATTAAAATGTCATAAAATTGTGTTATTTTTATTGTTTCATTGTGGCATTCTCCATTTTTAGCCTTCGCTCGTAGTGGATCTTATAAAATGTCATTTTCAAAGCGGTATAATAACATCAGTAATGTATAACTTTGTTTCACATTGATCAATTGTTTAAAGTGTGCCTTTCTTTAAAAACGACAATATCTGTAATTGTAATGGAAACGTACATATTGTGTATCATCTATTTTGAAATACACATCTAATAGAATAATAGTATAGTTGTCGCATATGGCACTTTAGTTCTTCACACACGAAATAAAAATTATAATAACTAAAAATCTGTATCATACAAGGTCGCTGTTAAAGATGGAACCAAAGCTCTAGTGCTTAAACGGTTCAACATACAAACTCAAAATTTACGAACTGAAACTAAATGTATACTCGGCATTATACTAATTTGTAATGACGTTATTTTTGTTTACCTTTGTTTAGTATATTCCAAACAGCGGTGACAAAAATGTTTAGGAAAAATTGGTGTCGATGATTGATCATTTTTTATATACCTGGTTATGTGAAGTATCCGTCACTGTCAATCAAAAAAAAAGCTTTTTGGTTCTAAAAAAATTTTATTTTATGATCTATCAATTAAGTATTCAATCATATCGTTACAATTACATTAACTTAGCAATGCAATATGGTGTGTTTTTTTTTTCAGTTTGTAAGAGTTTGTTAATAAATACCTAGATAAATCCTACAAGATTATTTTTATTTTTTGAGATTGAAAGTGTATAGATGAATGTGAAAAATATAATATACTGCTAAATTATCATTTGTTAATTTCTAAACAACAATATCTACGCCATACGTTTTTTCACACCTAGATAACGTAACTATAAATGGGTATATTTACAAGTATATTTGCGCATATTTTTGCACAAAACACCTGATTACAAAAATGTATCACACATGGGGTCTAAACACAACAGAAAGAAAATTACAAACGTTTTTTGATAAATGTAAAAGTAATGTAGGGTCTACATTAATTTGTTATATCGCTTCAATAAAACAGTTTAAGTTTACATAATTATCCACACAAATCCGTTATATTAACGTCTTATGTCGCATTCACGGCCTCCTACGCTTCCTATTAGAAAAACGTTTGTAATATCCTTTCTGTTGTGTTTAGACTCCTTGTGTGATACATTTTGTAATCAGGGTATCAAACCCTTTTAAAAGGTATAGCACATGACCTATGCTGCTATTTAAAAAAAAATCAAGATGGCGGCTATGCTTCAAATTTTTTAATTACAAAAATTTTTTTGTGCATAAATATGCGCAAGTACATTTGGTTTCGATTCGGAAATTTTGTGTTTTGAACCTTAGAGCTTTGGTTCCATCATTAACAGCGACCCTGTATATTATGTCATATATACTGACATTGATTAGTATAGATATTACTCAATGTAAACCTTTTTAATGAGGTTTTATTACAGAAATACTCCAATTTTTTTTATACGTCGTGTTTTAAGTATTAAATTGTGCAAAGTAGAACAATTATTATTTATATAAAAGTGTGTAAATGGAAAACTGCAGTATGTAATTGTTTGTTTACAAAGGTCATATTAGCGAGTTTTGTATACGTCTTAATTTTAATCCATAATCAACATAATATTCTTTAACGTTGTTGTTACTTGCTTATTTATTAAACTAATTAAAGTTTTAAGAGGTACATTAAACGTACATTTATTTAATTAAAAACAATAGAGTACAAACTAATTTTAGCTAATTTTCATATCGCTACCTAAGTACTTTTACTCAGACGGTTAATGACTATACTCATTATGGTACACCATGTATACAAGCATGCAATTTGTAGTTGAAGTAACGGTTAGAGTTATTAAACAGAAAATATGTTCTTGCTCCTGACTTTACTGTCTTAATAACATCACTTCAGTTGTATTTTAAATAACAATTTAAATTGCTCTTGTTCTGATTTTTCAAGCTCTTAATATTATTATGCATTCGTGTTAGCTTAAAGTTTATTATTGAACTTGAATTCTGTTTCTGTTCCACTCGTAGTGTAGGTTATGTGTTGAAATACTTTACCTTGTGCAGCTTTCAACAGCTTGTGTGAACGATGTGGTTCATTTAGTGTATCAATTGATCATATTAGTGCATTTATTGCAATAGTTCTCTTGTTCACAGTTAATTTCTTATCAGCAACTGCATAGTGCAATGTGACGACAAACAAACGTCTCTATTATTTTTTTGTTATCTCAGTTTAAATTACAGCAAAACAATTTTATTTCTAAATTTTAATTGGTTGTAATATAGTTGACAACTCAATTTCATACTGGATACACTTGAAACATCTTTAGGGACAGAATTTAATAGTATAAAAATTTGAACAGAATGCTTTACTATACGAACGTTATTTAGGATACGTTTTAATAACCATTTCGTTTACGTTACCTACTTCCATAGACGTTATAAATTGAATCCACAAACAGACAGTATGTGTTTAGGTATTATACCATTAGAGTAAAATCAACATCGGAAGACACCAAGCTGCGCAAAAAAAGTGACGTCAGAGTGTAAAGCTCAACAAAAAAATATACGTTTGAAAAAATAAAAGTTTAGTTTATGTTACTTCGCGTTTGTTGTTCAAGAATACAATTTTAGATGTAAAATTTTTGAAATAATCATAAAGTAAAATCATATTTTATTGTCATAGTTACAAAATCTAGTTTTTTTAAAATACATTTGCCAATAACAATTAATCTCCTGATTTTTAGCCAGATTTAAACATTAGCAAAGCATTATTTATAAAGCCCATTTCACCACCTAAAATAATGATAAATAGCAACATATTTACGTTATAAAATTAAATAAACATGTGTATATAACTGGTCGTGCTGCTTTCCGATAATTAGTGATCGAACGTATATATGCACAATGCAAAGAACGTATTTCATGTCGTTCTATTATAATCTTACGACGATCGGATGTTTTTTCCACCTACACAAAACCCAAGATAAGATATGATTAAAAATTAATCAGTAAACTTACCTGAAGCTCCTTTTTAAAAGTAAACTTCTAAATGACGTTTTCTTTCCCGAATAGTTTCGTCATCTTTAATGAGGTTATAAATTCCTTGGAATATTACAAAATAAAACGTTTATCCAACTGCTTTTTACCTCAATTGATACTTTTAAAGTTTTTGTAATTGTTCCACACAATCTTGCGAGCGTCTTCAGATAACACATGGCGTTTTCTTGCTTGAGGTGCTTGAGCGTTATGAGATATACTTGTCGCACATTATATAAAGAACTAGATTTGGTTACATTAATATAACATGAAATTAATAATTAAAGTAACTTACTTATAAATTCAATACAGGCAGCGGATAGTTTTAAAATAAACTGTTTTGTAGAATAAGTAATAAACAAATTTGATACGCCGGAAAAACAAAGAGGTTATAAACAAAAGTTGGCAAACGATCAGCTGGAAAGTAACGTTTTTAGAGCGCACAGTACTAATATCTGTGTCATTTTCCAATCATTACTGCATCTTTATCTAATTTAAAAATGCGTTTCTGCGCTGGTGTCTTCCGATTTTGATTTTACTCTAATAAACCTTCAAGCATGTCAAATACAGATTGTACAGGTATTTTATACGTCAGTATACAATACTTATGCTTACTTTCATAAAATCAATTTTAATACAATTTTCGCAAAATGCCTATTGTGATAAAGCAAAGTAATTATTAAAATTTTAAAGCAAAAGAACAGAAATAAAAATAGTTTTTTTCAATAACAAATGGCTTTACCACGATTTCCCAAGCATAACATATATATTAGTAGCATATAGGAACAACGTTGTATATTATTGAACAAATATTGGGTGGTACTGTTGGACCAATTTACGATAACATTTCGCTATAATGCTCCAATAAGGTTATATAGTATTGGCTATACATTTATTATCCATAGTAAACCAATGGCAATAATAAAACTTTACTAATATAATAATTCAATATTACGCCAGATGGCAACGCCAGTAATTTGCTATATTGAACCAATATAGTAATTTACTGTTGACAAAATATAAGTTACTCATATTTAAACAATCACAAGAATACAACATTGGGCCTATTAATTAAAATGACCATTAAGGAATATTGATCCTATGTAGTATTCCAATATTATGTGCTGTATTATACCAAAATGTACAGTTAGGATTGGATACATTTTAACACAAGATTTGCACATTTTTTTAGTTTTGATTTTATATTGAATAATAAATATTAAACCTATGTTGAATAATTTAATATATTGCCCCGATTTGTTTTGCCAATAAGAATACAGTTTCAATAATAGAAAATTATGAACATTAATTCATTTTAATTAAAAATTATTATTAATTTTATTAAATACATGAATAAAAAGTTTACCTCGAGTAGGATTTTAACCTACGACCTGTACTTTGCTAGAGTACCGCGCTAACTAACTGCGCCATCGAGAGTCAAACCCAATCGATGTAAATTTTGTGTTTATGTATGTATATATTTACCTTTGAACTTATTCGTTCATAACAAAAACTTATAATAAATGAATTTCTTTTATTAAAGTGCAATATTTAAATTTTTATACAGAACCTTAAACTTAAAATTATAAAGTTAATGTGTAGTGCAATAGCTACGATACACCATTCTCATAAATTTCCCGTGCCAGTCTGACCAATCTTGTTTCTGTTATTCTTGATATATGTTGGTTCCATTCTTGTTTTCTACTTTTCATCCATTCTCCAACTTCTTAAATCTCACATATTTGATCATTACTAAATCTATTGCGGCTACTCCTGCCCACAATTTTTCGTAAGATTGCGTTTCTGTTACTTGTAATAACTCTTTTATTTTTACTGTATCTGCTCAGGTTTCTGCAGCATAGGTTATAACAGGTCGTATGATGCTCTTATACATGCATACTTTTGGTTCTATATTTGTTGTTCTATATGGTGTCGTTTAGACATTCAGATAACCTAGATGCTTTGTTCACTTGATCTTTAACCTTCATTGCTAGTGTTTTGATACTTGTTATTTGTATTCCTAAGTACATGAATGATGATATTTGTTCTAGCAGCTTCCTTTGTATTTCGACTTTACAGAGTGTTGGTTCTGTGCTGATCGTTGAGGATTTAATTTTATTTGTCGATATCTTTAGCCCAAACTTGGCTACACTTTGTGAGAACTGGAGTAGTAGTCTTTATAGTTGGTCTTCGCTATCAGCAACTAACGCTGCATCGTCAGCGTAACATACAATTCTTATCCTTCATGTCCCATTATATAATCTAGTTTTCCTTCGATTATTTGATTCATTATAAGGTTAAACAATAGTAGGTTTAGTGAATCTCCTTGCCTCACCTTTTGTTACAAGTATTTTCTGAGATATATTGTCTCCAGTTTTTGTTTGTGTAACTGTTCATATATATATATATATATATATATATATATATATATATATATATATATATATATATATATATATATATATATATATATTATATATTATATTAAATAATATATAATTTAAACGTCCTTTGTTCCTTTGTCAAAGGAACAAAGGACGTTCAAACGTTGAATTAATTTTTACGTTTAATTACACAAGTTTTAAAGAAAAATTGTCTTATTTAAACATGAATACTTGTGGAAATCTAAATAGAAACATATATATATATATATATATATATATATATATATATATATATATATATATATATATATATCTAACTAATCTAATCTAATTATTTTGAATTTCTAAACCAAGTTTGCATAATAACAGCTTATGGTTACTCCCGATATTAGTCGAATTTAACGTTCTTACGTCTAGTATTTGTGATGTAGGATACAGATGTTTGATATTATGCTGTTGATGACAGGTTGTTGCTCTCGAGTATTCTCCCATATTTGATTAGATGGTCAAAAAACGTATTATTGATCCTTAATTGATTATTGGAGCAGAATTATACAAATATTTGTCCACTGTCAATGGCAGTTATTTCACGCCTTGTGTGGTGTCGTTCCAAACTCTAGCGTTAAAGTCCCCTAAGATTAGTATGGGTTGACTAGTAGGTATTGTATTTAGGTGTTCTTGTGAAGTTTCATAAAATTCTTCTTTATCGTTTTTTGGTTTGCAGTCCTCTGGTACATATATAATGAATATGTACACCTTGGAGTTAGGCATATTTAGTGATACTAAAATCATTCTTTCTCTTTCTTAGCTTAAAAGTCATCAATAGCGCTTTGGTATTTTTTATGAATTAATATTCCTACCCCTTCTTTTGCTCTCATTTCTTTTCAACGTCACTGTATAATAGTATATAACTTTCATATGGTATAATACCTTTCAGTCTCTGATATTGTACATATGTCTATTTTGTTTTTTTAAATCCCCAACAGTATTTCTTGCTGTCTCCCATTCCAAGACACAATGTTCCAAGTACCTAACCGAAATCAATTTTTTTCTCCTGCATAATCGTTTCTTCCATTCTCTCACTGTGGTCGTCGTAAAATCATCAGTCTGATTACGAGGCATGTTCTGGTTCTATGAGCAATTAGTCTTATTTACATCCCCAGGTAGGATGCTAACCTGGTTGGAAGATGTTCCCTCCTCCATTCTCAACCGGGCTTGGGCCCGCTTTGGCAGAGTTCTAGAACTAAAAACCATAAAATACATCGCTTTAAAATATAGCTTCGACAACAAAACAGTTCATAGAATTTCAAGCTGGAAATAGAATAAATTGTGGACGAATTGCATAAACCATCCATAAGAAACCTTAAATGATGCCGTTATTTTAGAACTAATACTTACTCACCTTTATTAAAATCTAAAAATCACGTATTTACCGTAATTAAAAACTTTCAGCGATATTCTAGATACCAGAATTAAACACAAGCATAACTCAACTTTTACTTCTTATTACAACCACCTGTATAAATACCTTCTGTATGAGTGTTTATAATAATTAAAAAATAATTTAGGGAGATATCTACTTTAATACCTTAATGTAATAAAAACGAAAATATTCCTCCTTATAATCAAATGCATATGCCTTCCTTAAAAGATGTTTAATGTTTGATAGATATAATAATTTTTTTTTACATTTGGGTGTTTGTCATTGTAGGAGATCTTATAAATCTATAAGACTTTCCACTTTTTTTGTAGTACAAGGACTGCATTATTCTAGAGATTCAGCTCCAGAAAATAAATTGTTATTCCGTCTTAATTATCGCAAAACTGTAGCCTTAACCGTACAATAAACATTTTGAAATGTTGTAATTAGAAACGAGTTGCAAGCTTTTAGACCTTTTAGACACTTTTATGGTAATAATCTTAATAATAACCATTATTCATTTAGGTTTTAAACACATTGTTGTGTAATTACTCTTCTGAGCAATTTCATCTTTCCGAGTTCTGAAGCTATTATTTCTAGGGTGCGAACGCATGGTAAGCACGTGGTTAAAAACTTTGTTTTAAATATTATAAATTTAAAAATTGTTTTCAGGTTCGGGTGTAATAAATACCACTGTTCTCCTTTACACATTTCAGTTTTTAAGATGATAAGAGTAATGGTTCCACAATTTTGGAAGTTAAAATATTTAAATTTGTTGATTGAATGTGACCATTAATTCGATTTTGAATAAAACTCACAATTAGTCTAATTTCTCAGATAATTATTTGTATATGAGGGAAGGAATCTGAAAATATTTTATAAATGAGATAAGATTACTATTAACACAGTTAAACTTTAATAATCATATTAGTGCAACTCAACTAGCAAATAGTTGATTTTTAAAAATTTTGCATATAGTGACCAAAAGTACAAATAAAGGAGACCATAAAGTTGTAATTGTATTTATAATTTTGTTTAATTGTAATGTAAATTTTCTTGTTGAATACTGATCAGTAGCAAGGAAGAAATTAGAAAGGTGTTTTTCAATGAGTAATTGTGTTGTTCGGTAACTTTCAATACATTATGAGTAATACCTAGATAGTAGTATAGTTGCTCCAGTTCTGGCGCACTTTACAGTGTTGCCATGCCTAAAAGTCATGTAGTGTTGCCAGATTTAGCGATGTTGCCAGTTCATTGACCTTTTCAAAGTCAACGCTCGTTTATCTCTAAATTTCAAGGTCATGTGTTGGCCGGAAATTGGTATCATATTACAATTCTTAAAAATCTAAAAATAACATTTTCAAGGTCAAAGTTTATTGACCTGCAGACGGACAGACGGATAGAACCGAGCAATACCGAGCATGCGAAAAGCCAGTCAATTATTAGAAATGTTTATTTTGCTAGAATTGGAAAAGGTGCTTGTTATATATTCCAGTGGGTAGAGTAGACTTAGTGATCGTATTAGTCGGTATATTAGTAGGTAACTAGGAGACAGGGGGTGGACAGTATTGTATTGTCAATATTTTTTTACGTGTTGTAAAATAAACAAACATTAGAAAATACTTATAGAATTATTGCATACATTATAGTGGCGACGAGGATAACGAACTTATCAAATTAATTCCGAACAATTTACAGAATTTATTAAAGTGCTAACGGAAAATCTCATTACAAGTAATCAAAATGAAGCTGTGGATGCTGTTACATTGGATGTATTTAATGAAGAAAATGAGACTTTCGAAATTTTTATTAAAAGATTGAGAATTTTTTTAACATGAAGAATTTGGTAGAAGAACCTCAATTAGTGGAAGGAAAAAAAAGGAGTGGCTTATACATTCAATGGGTACGAAAACATTTCAATTATTTTACAAATTAACAAGCCCCGAAGAGCCAAGTTCTAAATCATATTACACCAAGTGTAACAACTGAACAAAATCGTTTTTCAAAACGTATTCAAAGGGAAGGCGAAAGTGTTGCAGATTTCGTAGCCCATTTAAAAAACCTCAGTAAGAATTGTGAGTTTATATGTACTTCATGCAAAGCCTCTACAGCTAATACACATTTAAGACAACAATTTATCAGTGGATTACGTAATCCAGCTTGGGTAGAAAAACTTATTCAACTGGAAGCTCCTAATACATTTATTGACTGTGTAAATACCATTCTTGCAAGTGAATCAACACAAAAAGATGCTAAAGAAATTTTTACATCACAAATCTCTGAAGAAAATACACAACAAAATCAAGTTAAACTGCCTACAAAAATTAATATTCGTAATTCAAATGCTTACAGTAACCCTATCGTTAAAAATCGCATTTGTTATCGTTGTGGTGATAAATATCATTTAGCATCATCATGTAAATATATTACAGCAAAATGCACTTTCTGTAATAAGTTGGGTCATCTTGCCAAGGTTTGCATGACAAAATCTAAAACAAATATGCAAAATACAAGAAATCAAAACCAGTTGGAAGGTGAAGCTAATAATCCAAGTACAAGTATAATTTTATCTACAGAGGAGAGAGCAGAAGGTGACATTTATTATATTAATAATTTGGTTAATACAAGCTTACCGGAATTATTAATAAAACCTGAGAAATTTATGTTAAATGTCAAAATTATTGGGCAAGACGTCGCTTTTGAATACGATACCGGTACTGCAATGTCGTCAATGTCGTATGGTGCATTTAAAGTATTATGCCCTACATCACATATTGGTACTTCGTCATTACCACTTCGCACTTATACTGGGGAAATTATTCACCCAATTGGATATTCAACTGTGGAAGTAACACATGGGGATAAGAAAGAAATAGGGAATTTGTATACACTTCCTGGTAAAGTAGAACCAATATTTGGAAGGGAGTGGTTACAGCTTTTCCATAAATTACATTCAAATACACATCAGCTACACGGAAAAGCGGATTCTACAAGTAAGATACTTGAGAAGCTTAAACAAAAATATTGTGAAGTTTTCAAGCAGGGTATTGGTCGAATTAATAATTACGTGGCCAAATTATACTTAAAAGACAACACCAAACCTATTTATTATCCTGCAAGAAAAATTCCTTATGCCATACAAGAGAAAGTGGAAAAAGAAATTGATCGTTTGGAGCAGTTAGGTATAATATCCAAAATAGAATACAGTGAATGGGGAACACCCGTTGTCCCTATTTGTAAACGAGATGGATCTATTCGTCTTTGTGCTGATTATAAGGTCACAATAAATAAAGTATTGAAAGACGACCATTTTCCCATTCCAAATTTAGAAGATATTTTTGCCAAAACTATGTTAGGTGGAAAAATATTTACAACGTTAGATATCTGAACATGCCTATGGATGCTAAAAGTACAGAAATTCAAGCAATTACTACTACAAAGGGGGATTATAGGGTAAATCGACTTATGTTTGGAACAAAAGTAGCACCCTCGGTGTGGCAACGCTACATATCCAAAACATTAGCAAATATACCCGGGGCGTGTGTGTTTTTAGATGACATCAAAATACAAGGAAGCACTATGGAAGAACACATATACAGACTAGAACAAGTTTCAAAAAGACTGCAAGAGGTGGGACTTAAAATTAAGGAAGAAAAATGTAAATTTTTCAAATCTGGTATAGATTATTTAGGATACAGAATATCTTCGCGTGGATTAGAAAAAACAAAGGAAAAAACAGAAGCAATAATGAAATCTGAAAGACCAGAAAATGTGACTCAATTGAAAAGCTGGTTAGGTATGGTAAATTATTACGGTAGATTTTTAGAAAATTTGGCAACAAAATTACAACCTTTATATAACCTTTTACAAAGGAACGTTCCTTTCATATGGAATGATCAATGCGAGAAAAGTTTCATTTTAATAAAAAAAGAAATTACATCTGATAAAGTATTAGTTCCTTATAACCCTGCTTATTCGTTAATATTAGCTACGGACTCGAGTTCATATGCTTTAGGAGCTGATTTCACATATAATGCCGGATGGTTTAGAAAGACCAATCGCATATGCCTCGAGAACATTAAGCAAATCTGAAAAAAATTAGAGTCAAATAGATAAAGAGGCAACATCAATTTATTGGGGATGTCGTAAGTTTTTTCAATACTTATACGGACGTAAATTTAAATTGATTACGGATCATAAGCCGTTAGTTAGTATTTTTAGTCCGAATAAAAATTTACCAAATATAACAGCCACTAGGCTATTACATTATGCACAATTTTTGCAAAGGTTAGATTACGACGTAGTTTATAGATCTACAGAAAAACATGGTAACGCAGACTTTTAATGCTACCAGTTTCACATAAAATAATTGTAGAAGAAACTACAAAAGATACTATGTTAAAAGAAGTATACGATAATTTAAAGTCGGGAAAAAAATTACAACTTTTGGTTTCATTGGTAAAGACAACGAATTTTCTTTAACAGAAGGGGTAATTTTTAAAGGAACTAGAATTGTTATTCCCTCTTGTCTTAGAATTAAAATTTTAAATGAATTGCATGAAGCACATATAGGTATAGTTAAAATGAAAACTTTAGCGAGATCGAATGTTTGGTGGCCCGGCATTGATAATGGTATTGAACATGTAGTAAAAAGCTGTTTACCTTGTCAAATGATCCAAAATAATGAAATCAAAAGTACTTGCCATAAATGGGAAGCTCCAGATGGCCCTTGGCAAAGATTACATTTAGATTTTGCAGGTCCTTTTGCAAATAAGTATTTCTTAATTTTAGTCGATGCTTATTCAAAATGGCCAGAAATATTTATCTTACCATCCATGACGGCATCAGTAGCAATTCGTTACCTTACAAGTACTTTTGCTCGTTTTGGTATTCCAGTCACATTAGTAACAGATAATGGACCTACTTTTATTTCACAAGAATTCCAGGTTTTCACAAAAAGTAATGGTATTTTACATAAATTTTCGGCAAGCTACTAACGGGCAGGCTGAAAGATACGTTCAATCAATGAAGAATGCAATAAAAAAATTAATTATGGAAAAAGGAAATTTTGATATTGAATTTCATTTACAAAATTTTTTATTACACTATCGTAAAACAAAAAATTTAACAAGAGGAGTTTCACCGGCACAATTACATTTAAAAAGAGATATTCGAACAAAAATCGATTTAATTAGATTACCATCAAAAAAAGAACATAATTTTCAAGAAGCTTATAAAAAAAAGACATTTAATGTAGGTGATACAGTACGTTTTCGAAATTATGATAGAACTGGTATGTGGAAATTTGGAAAAATAATAGAGAAGGGAGGTAAACTACATTACTGGATTGACACAGAAGGAACAAAAGTTAGAAGACATGTGGACCAAATTGCCAGAACTGAAGTTACATTACCAAATATATATAAGTATCAAGATAAGGTACCTTTAACACTTATACAAGAATCAGAAGAAGTAAATTTGGAGAGAGATTCAACGAAATCATGTGACAGTAACGACTCAAAAGGAGAGGAAAATAATACAAAAACTAGACAGGATACAGAAAGAAATGATAAGGAGGAAAAAACTGATCATAATGAAAATGTAAGGGAAGAACAGAGTGAAAATACAGCAGTGACGGAGCTAAGAAGGAGTAGGAGAACTAGAAAATCTATTGACAGGTTTAGCTTTAAGTGATGGGGGAGATCTGTTATATATTCTAGTGGGTAGAGTAGACTTAGTGATCGTATTAGTCTGTATCTTAGTAGGTAACTAGGAGACAGGGGGTTGACAGTATTGTATTGCCAATATTTTTTTACGTGTTGTAAAATAAACAAACATTAGAAAATACTTATAGAATTATTGCATACATTATAGTGCTTTTTTATTTTATTAAGATTACGACTGTTGTTTGAATATTGATTTAATGGAAGTAGAATTTCCAGGAATTTAACCTTCAAGTAATGCTTATTTTGTTAGAACTAGTTAGATTTCCAAGAATTTAACTTAAATTTAGCCATCTAACATTGGCCTACCTCTTAGTATAGATTACAATCCATCGTTCTTCTTGTTTACACGAACTGACTCTTTTTAGATTGCTAATAATTGTAGTATGATACACCTGCAGGTCAATAAACTTTGACCTTAAAAATTGTTTCCACGAACTGAATCTATTTTTAGATTTCTAAGAATTGTAATAGAATACCCCTACAAGTCAATAAACTTTGACCTTAACAATTGTTTCCATAAACCGATTCTATTTTAGATTTCTAAGAATTGCAAAATGATACCCCCTGCAGGTCAAAAATCTTTGACCTTGAAAACTCTATTTTTAGATTTCTAAGAATTGTAATATGATATCCTTACAGGTCAATAAACTTTGGCCTTAAAAATTTTATTTTTAGATTTCTAAAAATTGTAATATGACACCCCTACAAGACAACTACCCGTCATGCTCCATGTTTCCATGGACTGATTCTATGTTTAGATTTCTAAGAATTGTGATGTAATACCCCTGCAGGTCAATAATCGTTCACATTGAAAATTATATTTTTAGATTTCTAAACATTTGACCTTCAAAAGGTCAATGAACTGGCAACGCTAAATTGGGCAACACCACATGACCTTGAGACATGGCAACTCTGTAAAGCACGCCATAGGTGGTGTATCTATACTTTGGAATGTACATAACTATCGTTTATTCACTCGTAAACGTTAACAAAAACCAGCTTTGTATGGGTGAAAAATTGTTTAAAAGGAATTAAACAATGGTTCTTCAAAATGTCTTAGAATTATAACTTTCAGGTACTGAATAATATTAATTTCACGCAAACAAACTTAAATTAAAAATTAGTATTCATTTTATTGAGTACATAAATAACAATTTTACCTCGAGTAAGATTTGAACCAACGACATTTACTTTACTAGACTAGCGCTCTAACCAACTGAACAATCGAGATACAAGCCCTAATCAATGCAAATTTTGTTTTTATGTTTGCAGAACTAATATAAATTGTAAATATAATGAGATTACTGTCAAATTACTTATATTAATGGAATGTGAGCCTGCAATATCGCAAGGATTCACACATACCAAACCAACTTGACTAATGTTAAATTATAATAAGCTTAAATTATTTTTTCAAAGTGTAATTTAACATGAGAGTAAATATGCAATTAAAATCTTCACGTTTACAGTTTGACAGAAGTTTTATAGAGAGTTAAGTAATTTCACATTTTCACTGATTTTTTGACCACCAGTGTATTCCACTATACAAAATTTTTAATTGAAAACGTCACCAAAAACCCCCATTTTATTTAAACGATATTATGCCAATCTTGTGAAATACATATATCCAACATTAAAGTAAAGTAAAGCGACGTTAAACTTATATTTAGAATACATTATTGCCTCACATAGATTATATTATATCAGTTTATTAAGTGACTGTCTTATATTGGGAGTCTATTAATTAAACAACTTTGAGACACTATGTAGAATCTATATACAGCCTATATTGCCAATTTCAACATTGAAAAGCACATATGGATGTTATACTGGATAAATATTGTAATAACAATATTTGAGTAATCGTTGTTTACAATATCGGTCCAATTGAAGTTAAGCATAAGAAAAGCATATACAAGGTGTCACTATTGTCCCAATACTACATTAATTTTTAGCCAACTTTATGTTCCACTTGAGTTGTTATGCACCAATTTAAACGGCGTGTCAATCACGCGATCAATTTTTTTTGCGCCATTATCAGTCCAAGCTTCCTGAATCCGCAGCCGAAGGTGGTACAAGTTTGGTGGTTGTTGTAAATCAGTCAACTTTCTGCCGACCATATCCAAAACATATTCAAGCGGTGACAGAAAAATAATGTTAGCTTCTTGCAAATATCATTTTGTAACCCTTACCGTATGAGCGCCTGCGTTATCTTGTTGAATAATAGGATTTTCCAACCCCAGAATCACTAGTGACAATTTGATGCCATTCTTAAAACCAATTTGCTCCTTTGTCGCTACATTCTAATCTGAGGGTACGATAAGGTTGAGTAAGAAGAAGACACAAAAATGGACAGAACGAATGCAGCCCATAAGATTTCATTTCGCGCTAAACAAATGATGATTCTGCGTCCTGCACATTTTATTGTAATTGACCGAGTTGTTTAAAATCTGTCTCTTGTGGGGAAAAGTGTTCAACAGAGTTTTTCGCGATCTCTAGTCACCAGGAGGCGTCCCGATCTAGGACAGCGTTGTTAAACTCCTTCATCAGACCATGTGGACCATTATATTACCATCGGTGCACCATCACGATTTACATTGTCACCCATATCTGTATATTAAGCTCTGGTCTTTCTCATATCAATAATACGGCTACATTCAAAATCATTTGGTTGCTGACAATGTGCATGTCGGCGAACTGTTAGCGTTCCTAAATTCTCATACAATAATGGACAAATTAATTGTAAAATTGACAGTGACTACGCTCTTGTTTAATAAGTTTATTGTAATCATGTATGTAATTATAGGAGCTTAGTTCGTCAATTTTATCTGAAGAAATGAAAATGTTGAAATCCTTATACCATGCGATTAATTGATTTTTACCTTCACATACGCAGAGAGATTCATAATATGTGAGAACAAGATCGTGACACAAATAATAAGAAAAGTTAATGTCAAGGTATACCTGGAAATGAATAGCTTCCGTGTTATAGGCTATTTAATGAGAAATTAAGATTTTTTACAAAAACAATAGCTTAAAACGAAAGCTGTCGTCCATTCATTGTCACACCTGCTTCTACCCTCCGACACATACATTAAATAATTTCGGGAGAATTCCGGATCGTCTCATAAGATGCAACTATGCATCAATATTGTCAATTGGTGTTGTGCAAACTACAGATATAAGATGACCTCAGAGAAAAAAGTCTAAGAGAACTAATCGGCTTATCTATTGACTCGGATACACAGCGCCCAAACAGGACAAACTTCTAAAGATTTCCCACTGAAATGCCATTACATGTCTCAGGTTGCTCCATTTCTGTTTTAATAGGTTTTAGCAACTTTCATTTGCAATAATTATACTAATAATTTTCTGCCCGTTTAATCCGTCTTCTTCTAGGAGATCATGAGGATCATTCTCAAAATGGTCATAAGCAGCAGGTGGAAAATCAGCAAAGTTCTTAAATGTGTTCAAAGATCCCATATATTCTCTTAAGCGCAAATGTACACAACTCACCTAGCTGAGTGCTAATCTTAGTTCGTTCATTATTTTTGGACCCGGGTGTATTACCTGACTCAGTAGTAGCATCATTAAGTTATCAATTCATTGGGCGTAAGGTTTGGTTGTTTCAACATCTAGACCAACTGTCATAGTAGGTAAGCATTTGGGGTTCGCATATTTCCTTATTGTGTGCAGCGGTAATCATTAAAATCACGTATAAAGTTATTTTAAAGTAAATTTTTCTACATTATGTGGGGATCGCCTATCCAAGTACTGATACGTCCAACCGTTGATTAATTACCGCAATCAGTTGGAGTTGTGTATGCCAACCCTGCTGTACTACAGCCTAGGGTCATTTTTAAACATTTCTATAATGTTTGTTATTGACATCTAACGCGTCCCTTATTTTATTGTATAGCTGACAATCTATCAGAATATGAGTAATGCATAATTTCACATTACATACCTCGTATGGGTGTTTTCTTAGGAGCTCTAGTAAGTTGGGTATTGCGATTCTAGTCAAGGCTCCCTTATCTCTTGTAACTTCGGTTTACTGTATACTGCACTTTTGTACCTCTGATCTGTCTCAGTTTAGCGTTTATGTTACTCCATTCTAATCGGATAATTGAATTTCTCTGTTCTTCAAACCCTTCCTATAATCATCGTCATCAATAGTAATCACTGTTTGAGGTATTCTTTACGGTATTTAAGGAGGTCTAAATACACGATATCCAATACTCACTTGAAATTGAACCCATACCTGGTAAATACATTAAAACTAATTATCGTGGTTGTTGTAGCTTTTCCTCAATTCATTGTTTTTCTCTCGATCTAACCTTCATGCAAACGTTGGAGACACGAATGAAGCTGTGCCGACAGTTTGCAAATGTATGACCATATGGACAATTACAAAATCCATTAGGACTAAGAAAAGAAGAAACAAGCGATGCGAATGGTACACTATGTAACTTTGAATCAGTCGTGAACTTGTACCGCTACCGCCCATTTTGAGCGGATCCGAAATTGAAAAATAAACACGTGTGAGTACGACACAAGTGATAGCTATATGCACATATTCATAAAGTCCTGGATAATTCAAACCCTCAAACAAAACAGAATCTAATTCAAAAGCTAGTTTTAATAACAA
Organism: Vesta saturnalis; assembly: GCA_036346205.1. Taxonomy (NCBI): domain Eukaryota; kingdom Metazoa; phylum Arthropoda; class Insecta; order Coleoptera; family Lampyridae; genus Vesta; species Vesta saturnalis. The sequence goes on from JARFJB010002186.1 coordinate 807,352, forward strand.
AGACGCTAGTGAAGACAGACAAATGTAAACTAATAGTAAATTTAAATGTGATAAAAACGGCAAAACTGGTTAAGTAAACATAAACAAGCCCCAAGCGAATTTGATAGAGAAAGAGTCAAACTTTGAAATATTATTGGTGGTGTTGGTAAAAACGTCCACTTCAAAATTAAACAACTTCCATTATTATGATAAGCAGAAAAAGTAAACAATCTAAAAAGTAGTGAACAAACCACCTTAGTAGAAAAAATAGTCACTTTTTATAAATTAGGCGAAATGCGTGAAGCTCTACCACCCATTCTGGAAATTGGATAACTTCTACTATATTCGTAAACAAACTCTTAAGCTAGGTAAAGAAACCTTAACAAACGACATACAGAAATGGTCAATTTGTAGACATTGGGGGATATGCGTCTATTTTCAAAATTACATAACGTCCATTATAAACATGAGAATGAGGTAATAAAACCTAAACAAACAATAAACAAACCACGATAGTCGATTTTTATAAATTGGAATATAGGGGTAAAGCTCTACCGCTCATTTTCAAAATTAAATAGTTCTTCTGTAATTCTCCGAAAACGCGAAAACTAGGTAAACAAACCTAAATAAACCGTAAGCAAACTAACTTCGTACAGAAAAAGCTGATTTTTAAGTATTGGACGGTAGCCGCCCATTTTCAAAGCTAAATAACTCCTTTTGGAATCGTAAACAAACGACAAGACTAGGTAAACGAGCGTAAACAAACAAGAAACAAATAGATGGAATGTATGTTATTAAAATTCGGCCAATGGGCGATATAACTTACAAGCCGTATATGCATTGTGTTATTTATTACATCCCTGCAATAACATGGTAACGAAAATACCATTAATCTCTAGCAACTACTATTAAAATTGTTCAACTCTCTTTTATTGTAGAGCACACCAGGGTGTAGGGCGTTTCGCCGCGGCCGATTCGCCACCGGACCAGTTCGCCGCCAGAACAATTTTAATATTTGGAATAACATATATACCCATTACGAAGTTTTCTCTATGCGTATTAAAACAACATATCTATTGCTTCTTACCTCAATTTTGAATCCTTTTACAAAAATATTTTTTAACGCTTATATTGTTCTTTTAGAAAATTAATATGGTAACGCTTATTTTTTTATACCACTACTTTACGTAGGCGATAAAGTACAATATCTTAACTTTGCCTCTAGTTTAATACAAAAATTTCAAGAATGTAACCTAAGTCGATGTCTTGTTTGCTGAAAGATGTTAGAAAACGGAGTTAATGTAGCTAATTTAAGTATAATTACCTAGACAACTAGGAATTTACATAGGCCATAATGGATATTTGATTTGATTAGCAGATTCCTTCTCCTCTTCAGAAACTGAAGAAATTTTGTTTGGTTGACAAGAGAATTTTAAGATTTGTGAGGGATGTAAATAACAGAACAACCTTGGAGTGTTTGCGTTCTATACCCCACAATTACCAATTCGGTCAATAAATTTACATTATTATAAATTTACCGTTACCTAGTGTATATGTTATTCCAAATATTAAAATTGTTCTGGTAGCGGACTGGCCCGGGAGCGAAACGGCTGGCGGCGAAACGGATGGCGGCGAAACGGCTGGCGGCCAACCGTCCGCGGAAAAACGGCCGCAGCGAAGCGTCCCATACCGACACACCACATTTTAATACTTTGTGTTTTTTTATCTTACTGACATGAACCGATTTGTATATTTTTCGTGTTTCTTAGTTAAATTACTCTATTTAATTCAGGGTTGATATAATTATTATATAGCCAGTTTTATTGGTGCTACTATTATTAAATGCCGTACTGCCGTGTCTGTAATTTAACACACGAAAAAACTTACACATCAATATATCAAATAATAATTAAATCATTATTACATATAATTAAAATAGTTAGCTTTTGGGTTTTTTTACTTTTGTATTATATAAATCTGTATGTTTCGATATAAATTACAGTTGTCGTCCTCTTTAGAAAAAAATGCATGAAACATGAAAAAGATGAAAACGCATACATAAGCTTACTAGTAACATAACAGTTTGATAAACGTATAAATACAACTATGGAATTTTAGTAAAGAATAACTAAATCCTTAATAAAATTAAATATTGCTAAACTGCCTTGAAGATGACAAATCAGAATATCCTCTAACGGTGGAAGGAATTGAGAAAAATGTCATAATCAAAGAACAAACTTGACAAAATTTAATCAAGTTCTGATGTTAGTTTAAAGTTGTGAAAAACTTTAATTTGAAATTTACATCCGAAATAAAATAATAATCAAATCTAAGAAAGAAATGTGTGTTGAAAAAGATTAAGCGGCGGAGCGGGGGTTTATTAGGAGCAGTTTTTAATTTTTACCAAATATTTTTGAAATTCCTGTATATTTCAAAGGTATAAAAATAGCAGCATGTAGACCTTACAGATATCGATTGATTATGTTCTATGCAATTGTTAGATACGTCCAGTAATTTAAATGCAATAAAATTCCTAAAGCAGAGTTTAAGTGTTAAATTTTTTCAATATTTGGATAACGAATAACTTTTTAAGAACAAGTATAGACATATTTCTTAAAGAAAATTAAATTTCACATAACTTTTATTTATAAAGTTTTTTAGTATAAAGCAACAGAGGTATAATTATTAAAGCAAGGTTGAAAAGGCTTAATCTAAATTATCGATATCTGACAAGTTTTAAACGTCCATCTGAGAGATCATTGTTTTTGTGTTTATAATGTTGTCTATTTTCGTTACGAACGTACTAAAAAATGGGTTGTATAGTTATCCTTAAAAAATTATTATAAGTTATTTCATTTCTTTTAACTTCCACTTTATAGGGTTGGAAGGTTTTTAATTAAAAGGTGCCATAACCTACTTAAAGGGAAACCTGCTCCTTGTCTATTGAAGTTATATGATGTTTATGTACAGCGTCGCTGTTAACCCTTTGTTTCCTATAGGTCGCACGGCGAGAAGACTTAAAGTTAAATTTGTGTGCAGGCGTCTACTGCTTTTACAGTGGGGACACGATATATGACGTGGGCACAGGGATTATTAAATATTACTTTTTTTGTTATATTTTCATTGCTTGTATGTTAAATCTGTCTGTATATGCTCGTTGTACGCGAGTAATAAACATTGTTAGTTGTTTTGTGCACGAAAACAATGTTTTGCAAATATGGCTGGTAATTTCGATATTATTCATTAGTGGTTTTCTATTATAAACAATTAGTTGGCTAAGAAATAAATGCCCATTTGGAAGTAAAATATTAGGTGGCTTCGTACTAGGGATACCAGGAGCTTATGGTATTCTTTTGCAGTATAACAAATAAAAAAAAATGAAGTTTTTTGTGTGGTTGTTATAAAGGTAAATTGCACCACGGTCTAGCTCAGTGAGGTACAAATTTATAAAACTTACTAAAATTGAGAACTCGTTCATCAGGTGTGAGGAAAGCAGAGATATTTTCATAGATATAATCAGTATTGGCATTTGTTTTAATTGGGCACCACTCAATTTCTAGGTTTAATAATGAAAATACAACAAAAATTGAGAAAGGTTGTATCTCAGAACATAAAAGGTAATCTGAATAAGCACTAAACATCTGTGTTTATATGTATATTTAATAAAGCAAAATGTCTGATTAATATCAGAATAAAATAACTAAAACGCTACTTCTTGTACGGCCTTACAATCTTAAAGTACTAAATTAAACACTGTAGATAAACGTATAATCTATTGTTTACTTAGAATTCAAAATGCAATCTATTCAACATGTAGGTATTCAATAATGAAACGTAAACTGACCAATGTCAACAAATTACAGTCGTGATAGGTTATGAACTCAAATGTTTTTATTTCAGGAGCAGGACTCAACTGTTCCTTTTCTTAACCGTATCAAAATAACACTAACTGATTTGTTATTTACTTAACTGCACTAAAAGCATAAGTACTTACTTGTACAAAACAAATATTTTAATCTCGTCTTAAACGAACTGTAGCTTGAGAATTTTCATTTCCAATTTCAAGACTAATATACGGTAATGTAAAGGTAATTTCCATTTGTAATTAACGTACAAATAACGAACGCAGATTAGAATGACAAACGCAGAATATGTATAACGCAAACCAAAGGTATCTCCATTTATGTTCATAAAGATGACATTGCATTAACCTGCCATTTTAACAAAGTAACTGTTCGTGACGTCATACCCACGCCACTCAATGATACGTAAATTTACCAAAATAAAAGCTTTTTCTTGAAGATAAACTGTATTCTTATTCCTACCTTTGCTTCTAATTCCCTATTAAATATAATATATAGAAAATGTAATTAAACGCCTTTACATACCTTATAAAAGGGAAGCAAAACTTAAAAAAAGATAACGTCTGAACTTCACGGCATGATATACGGAAATGCATAAACATGGCTCAACTCACGCTGCGCATAGAACTGAAATGGGATGTCTAAAATATACACAGGGACGTTCGTAATTATGTAGACTGAAGAGAAAATATTGCGATATAAAAATTTAATTATTAAACGAAAATAGAAATGCTTAAAAATACTAAGGTAATGTAAATATACTTATCGATAATAATGCAAAGTTCTAAATTTAAATTAAGGTAACGACAGACAAGAATTGACACGTTACAGCAGGCAGTAGTCGCGATTATTTTTGCCGCTTGTAAAGTTTAAATTCAAATCGCCTTTTCACTGACGTAGAAGAAATTCCTACCGACAACGAGAATTAGATAGGTGCCGTCAGTGAAGATGAAATTGAATACGAAATTTTAACAAATCCTCATAATAGGGTAGATGAATCTGATTTTTTTTTACTTAGACTCTATACCAATAAAATTTGGCGATACTATTTGTACTAAACGATAACGACGTGGAGGATTGGGATAGTGAAGACGAGCTTCGACTGTCGGTAATTCCGACAAGAGAATTGGTCAACACAACTGTTTGAACTAAGTCTGCGTCAAACTGTCTTCAAAATATAAAAATATTTTAAAACAATGCGGACCAAACCTTGAGTCTGACATTGAAACACCTACCAATATCTTTCTCAACTTCTTTCAATAAGCATATCGTTTTCCAGACAAATCTCTATTCTCTTCAAAAATCTGGCGGCAATGTAAATGCATTTACAGCTAAAAATTTGAAAGAAGTAAAACCATGCATGGTCATAAATCCGATAATGGGTGTGAAAAGAATGCCCAGTTATCGTGACTATTGGTCTTCCCGCGGCGAATTGAGAAAGTTTTTATGGCTACAGTAATACCCATGGTTACGAAGTCAAGTCCATCTGAATGGCAATTCGCTACAACCAGGGAGAGACTCGCCAAATTTTGATAAACTGTACAAGCTGTGCCCGTTTTCTAGAAAAACTTTCTCGAACTTTTCTAAAATTCTTGGATCCCAGCCAAAACCAAGCAATACATGAGTCAATGATTCGCTTCAACACACACGCACACACTCACACTCACACACTCACACACTCACACACTCACACACTCACACACTCACTCACACACACACTCACACACTCACACACTCACACTCACACTCACACACTCACACACTCACACACTCACACACTCACACACACTCACACCACACACTCACACACTCACACACTCACACACCACACTACACTCACACTCACACTCACACTCACACACACTCACACACCTCACACTCACACCACACATCCACACACTCACACACTCACACACTCACACACCTCACACACTCACACACCTCACACTCCACCCACACACCACACACTCACACACATCACACCTCCACACCCACTCACACCCACTCACACACCACACACCTCACACTCCACCAATCACACTCACCCCACACTCACACACTCCACCTCACACCTCACACACCACACTCACACACTCCACACACTCCACACACCTCACACACTCACACACCTCCACACTCCACCACTCACTCACACCTCACACCACACCTCACACACTACACTCACACTCACACACCTCACACACTCACACACTCCACACCTCACACACTCACACACTCCACACACTCACACACTCCACACACCCACACTCACCACACTCCACACTCCACACCCACCACTCACACACTCCACACCACTCCACACACCTCACACACTCACACTCCACACTCACACACTCACACCCACACCAACTCACACCTCCACACCCACTCACACACCTCACACACTCACACTCACACCTCACACACTCACACACTCACACATCCACACCCACTCACACACTCACACACACTCCACACTCCACCTCCACACTCCCTCACACTCACACACTCACACACCTCACACACTCACACACCACACTCACACCCCACACACTCACACACTCCACACCACACCTCACACACTCCACACTCCACCTCACACACTCCCCACCTCCACACTCCACACTCCACACTCCACACTCACACCTCACACACTCACACACTCACACACTCCACCTCACACACTCACACCACCTCCACACACCTCACACTCACACCTCACACTCCACACTCACACCTCACACTCACACCTCCACACTCCCACACTCACACACTCACACCCCACCTCACACACACCCACCACACCCACCCACACCACACCCCACACCCTCACACCCACACACCCACACACTCACCACACACCACACCCCCACACCACACTCACACACTCACACTCACCCACACCCCACACCCACACCCACACCACCACACCCACACACACACCACACCTCCACACCCACCACACCCCACACCACACACTCACACACCCTCCCACACACTCACACTCACACACACACCTCACACACTCACACTCCCCTCCACCACACCTCCCACCACCCACACACCACACACCACACCTCACACCCACACTCACACACTCCACACCACCCTCACACACTCACACCCACACCTCACACACCCACACACTCACACCCCACACTCACCCCACACTCCACACCTCCACCACCCCACTCCACACTCACACCTCACACACTCACACACCACACTCACACCACACCTCCACACCACTCACCTCCACACCACTCCACACTCACACCTCCACACACACCACACACTCCACACTCACACCACACACCACACACCACACACTCCACACACTCCCCTCACACCTCACACACCTCACACACTCACACACCCACACTCACACACACACCCCCACACACTCACACCTCCACACTCACACACCCACACTCACACACTCACACACCACACTCCCACACCCACACCCACACACCCACACACTCACACCACTCACACACTCCTCACACCCACACCTCACCCCACACCCACACCACACCACCACACACTCACACACCCACACTCCACTCACACACTCCACACACCCCCACACTCACACACTCACACACTCCCACACACACCACCACCACACCACCACACACCACACACCCACACTCACACACTCACCACACACACACACCCCCACACACCCCACACTCACACACTCCACACTCACACCTCACACCCCCCACACTCACACACCACCACACACACTCACACCCCACACACCCACACACACTCCACACTCACACCTCACACTCACACACTCACCCCACACACACACTCACACCCCACCCCACACACTCACACTCCCACACCCACACCACACACCACACCCACACCACACACTCACACCTCACACACCACACACCACACCACCCCACCACACTCACACACTCACACTCACACACTCACACCCACCACCCCACACTCACACACACACACCACACCCACACACCCACACACCACCACACCCACACACTCACACACACACACCACCCACACTCACACACCCACCCCCACCTCACACACTCCACACCCACACCACACACACACCACCACTCACACACCACACACTCACACTCCACACTCACACACCCACACTCACACACCACACCACACACCCCCTCACACTCACCACACCACACTCACACCACACACACTCACACACCACACCCCCCACCACACCACACACTCACACCTCCACACCACACCCCACACCCCCACACCCACACTCACACACCACACACCACACACCTCACACCCCACACCCACACTCCACACCACACACTCCACACCCACACCACACACCCACACACCACACTCACACCCACACCCACACTACCACCACACCTCCACCACACCCCACCCCACACACCACACTCCCCCCACACACTCACACACCCACACCACTCACACACCCACACACCACACCCACACACCACACACTCACACTCACACACTCACACCCACACACACTCACACACTCCACCACCACACCACACTCAACACTCCACACACTCACACACACTCACACCACACACTCCACACCCACACACCACCCACACTCACACACTCCACCCCCCACACACCACACCCACCACCACCACACCACCCCACACCACCCCCACACCACCACACCCCACACCACACACCCACACCCACCCACACCTCACACCCCCACACACCACCCCACACACCACACCCCCTCCACACCACAACCCACCCCACCCCCCACACACCACACACCCACACCCACCACCTCCACCCACACCCACACCACCACACACACCCCCCCACACACCACACCACCCCACACCACACACCACACCCACCACACTCACACCCACCACACACACACCACACCACACACCACACACCCCCACACCACCCACACCCACACCCACACCACCCACACACCCACCCACCACACCACACACCCACCCCCACACACCACACCCACCCACACCCCCACCCACCCACACCCCCCCACACCACACCACACCCCACACACTCACCACACTCACACCTCACACACCACACACACCTCACACACTCACACACTCACACACCACACACTCACACTCACACACTCCACACCACCACACTCCACACACTCCACCTCACACACACCACACACTCACACACCCCACATCACCTCACACTCACACACATCACACACTACACACACACTCACCACACACTCACACACTCACACACCTACCCACACACACTCACACTCACCCACACTCCACACCCCCACACACTCCACACCACACACACCACACTCACACCTCACACACTCACACACCTCACACACCACACACCTCACACACTCCACACCCACTCACACACTCCACACACTCACCTCACACACCACACACTCCACACACCTCACACACCCACCACACCTCACACACTCACACACTCACACCTCACACCACCACACCTCCACACCCCACACTCACACACTCACACACTCACACACTCACACACACACTCACACCTCACACACTCACACACTCCACACACCCACACACACACACACTCACACACTCACACCTCACCCACCTCACACACTCCACACCCACACACCTCACACACTCCACACACTCACACACCACACCCCACCACCTCACACACTCCACACACTCACACACACACCCACACCACACACTCACACACCACACACACCTCCACACCTCACACCTCACACACTCACACACCACACACTCACACTCACACTCCACACACTCACACACTCACACACTCACACACTCACACCTCACACTCACACCACACACTCACACACTCCACACTCCACACTCCCACACACACACACACTCACACCTCACACACCCACACACCACACTCACACACTCACACCTCACACACCTCACACACCACACCACTCACACACCTCACACCCCCACACTCCACACACTCACACACTCACACCACACACTCCACACTCACACACTCCACACCACCACACTCACCACCACCTCCCACCCCACACTCACACACTCACACTCACACACACACTCCACACTCACACACACACCACACACTCACACACCTCACACACCCACACTCACACACTCACACACTCCACACACACCACACACCACACACCTCACACTCACACCACACTCACACACTCACACTCACACACTCACCCCACACTCACACACACTCCACACTCACACACTCCACACCCACACTCACACTCCACAAAAAAAAAAAAAAAAAAAAAAAAAAAAAAAAAAAAAAAAACCCCCCCCCCCCCCCCCCCCCCCCCCCCCCCCCCCCCCCCCCCCCCCCCCCCCCCCCCCCCCCCCCCCCCCCCCCCCCCCCCCACCCCCCCCCCCCCCCCCCCCCCCCCCCCCCCCCCCCCCCCCCCCCCCCCCCCCCCCCCCCCCCCCCCCCCCACCACCCCCCCCCCCCCCCCCCCCCCCCCCCCCCCCCCCCCCCCCCCCCCCCCCCCCCCCCCCCCCCCCCCCCCCCCACCCCCCACCCTCCTCACACACTCACACTCACACACCACTCACACTCCACACACCACACTCCACTCACACCTCACCACACCACACACTCACACCCACCTCACACACTCACACCCACACACCTCACACACCCACACCACCCCCACACACCACACACCCCACACCACACACTCCACCACACTCCACACTCACACACCCCTCCCACACACTCACACACTCCACACTCACACCCACACCCACACACCACACACCCCACCCACACACCACACACCCACCCCACACACTCACACACTCACACACTCACACACTCCACCACACTCACACTCACACCCACACACCACACCCTCACACACTCCCCACACCCACACACCTCACACACTCCACACACTCCACACCACACCTCCACACCACACCTCACACTCCACACACCCACCACACACACACTCACCACACTCACACACCCACACTCACACTCACACACTCACACACCACACCTCACACCCACTCCACTCACACCTCCCCCACACACCACACACCCCACACACACACACACCCACACTCCACACACCACACCTCACACCTCACACACTCACACACTCACACACCACCACACTCACACACTCACACTCACCACCCACACACCACCTCACACCCACACACCTCCCACACCACCACACACTCCACACACCCACACACCTCACACTCACACACCACACACCCCACACCCACACTCACACACCCACACCACACTCACACACCCACACCTCACACTCACACACCTCACACACTCACACACTCCACACACTCACACACTCCACACCCCACACTCACACACCCACACCACTCCACACACACCACACCTCACACACTCACACCCACACACTCACACACTCACACACACCTCCACACCTCACACACCCACACACCACACCACCTCACACTCCACCACACACTCACACACTCCCACACACACCACTCACACACTCACACACTCACACACCCACACTCACACACTCACACACACCTCACACACTCACCACCTCACACACTCACACACTCACACCACTCACACTCACACACTCACACCACACCACACACTCCCCACACACACACCACACACCTCACACCCACACTCACACACTCACACACCACACACTCACCCCCACCTCACACACTCACACTCACCCACACACTCCACACACCTCCACACTCCCACACTCACACACCTCACACCACACACACTCCACACCTCACACACTCACACACACACACCACACCTCACACACCACACACTCCACACTCACACCACATCACACCTCCACTCACACCTCACACCCCACTCCACACCCACACTCACACCACACACTCACACCTCACACACCCACACCACCACCTCACACTCCACACACTCACACACCCACACACCTCCACACTCCACACCCCACACTCCACACCCACACCTCCACACCTCACACCCACACCACCCCCACACACCCTCACACTCCACACTCACACACCACACACTCACACCTCACACTCCACACTCCACTCACACACCCACCACCCACTCACACACTCACACACTCCACACCTCCACACCACACTCACACACTCCACACACCCCACACACTCCACCCACTCCACACTCACACACCACACCCCCACACTCACACACCACTCACACACCCCACCACACCTCACACACTCCCACACCCCACACACCCACCTCCCCCACACTCCCACACTCCACACTCCACACCTCACACCACTCCCCACACCACCACACACTCCACCCCCCTCCACCCACACACTCCACACCACCCCACACCACACCCCCCCACACCCACACCACCCCACACTCACACACCCACACTCACACTCACACACTCCACACTCCCCACTCCCACACCCACACTCCACACACTCACTCACACTCCACCACACCTCACACCACACCACACACACACTCCACCCACACACCACACCTCCACCTCACACTCACACCCCCCTCCACCACACCACACACACCACTCCACTCCACCACACCTCACACTCCACCACACACTCCCCCCCTCACACTCCCACACTCACACCTCCACTCCACCACCCCCCCCCCCCCCCCCCCCCCCCACCCCCCCCCACCCCCCCCACACACTCACCACTCCACACTCACACACTCCACACTCCACACACACACACTCCCACACACACCCACACTCCACACTCACACTCACACTCACACTCCCACACACACTCCACACT
>JARFJB010002186.1:822500-865000 GCA_036346205.1 Vesta saturnalis
ACACACTCACACACTCACACACTCACACCTCACACACTCACCTCACACACTCACACACCACACACCCTCACACACTCACACACTCCCCACACTCACACACTCCACCACACACTCACACTCACACACTCACACACTCACACACTCACACACTCACCACACTCCACACTCCACTCACACACTCACACACACACCCACACTCACACCTCACACACTCACACTCACCTCACACACACACTCACACACACCACTCACACACACACTCACACACTCACACACTCCACCTCACACACTCACACACTCACACTCCACACACTCACACACTCACACCTCACACACTCCACCCACACTCACACCTCCCACACTCCCACACTCACACACTCACACTCCACACTCACACTCCACACTCCACCTCACACACTCACACCTCACACACCCCACACACCACACCACCTCCACACTCACACTCCCACACCTCACACACCACACTCACACTCACACCTCACACCCACACACTCACACTCACACACCCCACCTCACACACTCCACACTCACACCTCACACACTCACACACTCACACTCCACACACTCACACCCACACACTCACCACACTCCACACTCACACCACACACCATCACACTCACACTCACACCACACACTCACACTCCACACCACACCACACTCACACACTCACACTCCACCTCACACACTCACACACCCCACACCTCACACACTCACTCACCCCTCACACTCACACACCCACCACACACTCCACACCTCACACTCACACTCACACACTCACACTCACACACTCCACCTCACACACTCACACACTCACACACTCACACACCACACACTCACACACTCACCCACACCACACTCACACACTCACACACACACACACACACCCACACTCACACTCACACCCTCACACCCACCACACTCACCTCACACACTCCCCTCCCACACTCCACACTCACACACCACACCCACACCCACCTCACACACTCCACACCCCCCCCCCCCCCCACACACTCCCACACACACACTCACACACTCACACACTCACACTCCCACACACCACACACTCACACTCACCCACTCACACCACCACACTCCACACCTCACCTCACACTCACACACTCACACACTACACACTCACACCACCACCCCACCCACCTCACACTCACACACTCACCACACCTCACACACTCCACTCACACACTCCACCACACACCACTCACACACACACACTCCACACACACACTCACACCCCCACCTCCACACCCACACCACACACCTCACACACTCCACCTCCCACCACACACCCACACCACACACTCACACACTCACACACTCACACACTCCCACACCACACTCACACACTCCACACACTCACACTCCCACACACTCACACCTCCACACCTCCACACTCACACACTCACACCCCTCCCACCTCCACACTCACACACACCACACACCACTCCCACACACACACACCACACACTCACACACACACACTCACACACCACACACACACACTCACACACTCACACCACCTCACACCTCACACACTCCACCCACACCACACACTCACACACTCACACCACACCTCACACACTCCACCCACCCCCACTCACACCTCCCACTCCCCCACACCACACCCACACCTCCCCCACACACCCCACACACACACTCCACCCACCTCACACTCACACCCACACCCACCCCCACACTCACCTCCCACTCACCTCACACCACACACCCACCACACCTCACACCACACCCCACCACACCCCACCACCCCACACCCACACACTCACACACTCACACACCCCCTCACACACCCACACACTCACCACCCCACACCCACCCACACACCACCACACACACTCACACCCACACACTCACACACACTCACACACTCACACACACACACTCACACACCCACACTCACCCTCACACACCACACACTCACACCCACACACTCCACACCTCCACACTCACCACACACACTCCACACTCACACACTCCACACCACACACCACACACCCACACACCACACACACCACACACTCACACACTCACACCCACACCACACACTCCCACACCACACACCCACACTCACACACCCACACACCCCACACACTCACACACCTCCACACACTCACACACTCACACACCCACACTCACACCACACACTCACACACTCACACCACACACTCACACCACTCACACACTCCACACACCCACACTCACACACTCACACTCACACCACACTCACACACACCACACTCCACACACCACACCTCACACACTCACACTCACCACACACACCTCACACACTCACACACTCACACCTCACCTCACACCTCACACCTCCACACTCACACACTCACACACTCACACCCACCCACACACTCACACTCACACACTCACCACCCACACTCACACACCTCACACTCACACACTCCACACCCACCCACACACCACACACTCACACACTCACACACTCACACACTCACACCCCACCACACACTCACACCACCACACACTCACACACACCACACCACACTCACACACACCACACACACCCACACCACACACACACTCACCACACCTCACACACTCCACCTCACACACCACCCCCCCACACCCACACTCACACACCCACACACTCACACCCACCCACCCCACACCACACACTCCACCTCACACCTCACACCACACACCACACACCCCCACACCCCACACCTCACACACCACACTCACACACCACACACTCCACACACCACACACTCACACACTCCACACCCCTCACACCTCACACCACACACACCACACACACCACACCACACCCCACACTCCACCTCACACACTCCACACCCACACTCACACACCACCCACACACTCACACACTCCCCACACCTCCACACTCACACACTCACACACTCCACACCCACACTCCCCTCACACACTCACACACCCACACCCACACTCACACCCACACACTCCACACCCACACTCACACCCCACACTCACACCCACACTCACACCTCACACACTCACACACTCACACCTCACACACTCCACCCCCCACACTCACACACCACCACTCCACCACCCACCACCCACACTACCCTCACACCACCACACACTCACCTCCACACTCACACCTCCACACCCACACTCCACCACCTCACACACTCACACCCCACTCCACACCCTCCACACTCCCACCTCACACCACACACTCCACACTCACACCCACACACTCCACACCCACACACCACACTCCCCCACACCACCACCACACACCTCACACACCACACACCCCACACCCACACACTCCACCTCACACACCCCCACACACTCACACACCCACACACTCACACACCCACACCCACCCCCACCCACACTCACACACCACACTCACACCCCTCACACCCACACTCCCACACACCTCACACCTCCACCACACTCACACACTCCACCACCCCACACCACCACTCACACCTCACACCCACACTCCACACTCCACTCCCACCACACACTCACACCTCACACACTCACACACCACACTCACACACTCACACACCTCACACACTCACACCACCTCACACACTCACACACTCACACTCACACACTCCACACACTCCACACTCCACACTCACACACTCACACTCCACACTCCACCCCCCCCCCCCCCCCCCCCCCCCCCCCCCCCCCCCCCCCCCCCCCCCCCCCCCCCCCCCCCCCCCCCCCCCCCCCCCCCCCCCCCCCCCACCCCCCCACCCCCCCCCCACACCTCACACCCCCACCACACCACACCACCTCACACCACACCCACACCTCCACACCACACACACACACACACACTCACACACCCACACACCACACCACTCCCCACCTCACACCACCACCCACACCTCACACATCACACACCACACACCACACACCACACACTCACACCACCACACCCACACACCACACTCCACACTCACACTCACACCCCTCCACACCACACCCACACCCACACTCCACACTCACACACCACACACTCACACCACACACTCACACTCACCCACACCCACCACACACACTCCACACTCACACACCACACTCCACCTCACACCCACCACCACACACCACACACTCACACTCACCACCACCCCCCACACTCCACACCCCACACAACATCACACACCCACACCACACCTCACCCACACCACCCACCCACCTCACACACCCCCACCCACACCACACCACACCCACACCACCCCACACACCACCTCACCAACACCCAACCAACAATACACCCCAAATCACACACCAAACCACACACAACTCAAACAAACACTCCCACTCATCACACACCCACCCCCACTCAACAACAACTCACACACCAACAACACAATCACACCTACAACTCAACATACACACCACAACTACAAACAACCTCCACACACATCATCACACCACAATCAATCCTCACAAAACCCTCCACTCAACAACACCACTCAACCAAACACATCACAACTAACATACTCAAACAACACCCATCACCCACACCCTCCACACAACAAATAATCACACCACACCACCACACACACACACCACACCTCCACTACACACACTCACACATCCCACTCACACACTCACACATTCACACTAACACAACACACACACTCCACCACACTCAACATACACACTCACACACCAACACTCAACCTCACAATCACACTCACACACACTCAATACACACTCACACACACAATCAACACATCACACCTCACACTCACACACAACTCACACTCACACATCCACACCAACACTCCAATACACACACCACACACTACACCTCACACACTCACAACACATACACCACACACTACACCCAACAACACATCACACTCACCACACTCACTCCACACACACATCACACATCCACCTACAACTCACACACCCACACCCCCCCACACCACACACACACTCAACACTCACACTCCACACACTCACACACTCCACACACCTCACACACTCACACACTCACACCCACACTCACACACTCACACACTCCACACTCACACCCACACTCACACACTCACACACTCCACACTCACACACTCACACCACCACTCACACACTCCACTCACACTCACACACTCACACACACACTCACACACCTCACACACTCACACTCCACACTCCACCACCACACTCACACCTCACACTCACTCTCACACACTCACACACTCACACACTCACACACTCACACCTCACACACTCACACCTCACACACTCACACTCACACACTCACACACTCCACACACACTCACACACACTCCACCTCACACTCACACTCACCTCCACTCACACCTCACACACTCACACACCACACTCACACACTCACA
Source organism: Vesta saturnalis (assembly GCA_036346205.1). Lineage (NCBI taxonomy): Eukaryota > Metazoa > Arthropoda > Insecta > Coleoptera > Lampyridae > Vesta > Vesta saturnalis. The sequence goes on from JARFJB010002186.1 coordinate 827,912, forward strand.
CACTCACCTCACACACTCACACACTCACACTCACACACTCACACCTCCACACACCCACACACTCACACACTCACCACTCACACCACCTCACACACTCACACACTCACACACTCACACTCACACACTCACACACTCACCTCACACCTCACACACACTCCACCACTCCACTCACACACTCCACACTCACACACTCACACACTCCACTCACACCTCACACACACCTCACACACCCACACACTCACACACTCACACTCTCACACACTCACACACTCACACATCCACACACTCACACTCACACATTCACACACTCACACACTCACACACTCACACACTCCACACTCACACACTCACACACTCACACTCCACACACTCACACACTCACACACTCATCACACTACACCACCTCACCACACTCACACTTCGACACCCCATCACTTTACACACCAAACACTCACAATTTTACATGCACAACAACTCATACACAATTCTCCACATTCCATATCTATCACAATCACACACTGCATTTAATCATTTCACACACACTCACTCACCTCAATCTCCACACAATCACACCTCTCCACTTTCACACTCAAATATTTGCACACACACAGATGTCTACACACTCCACTTTATACATTAGCACCTACACATGTTCTCACATCTCACAGCTACACATCACACATCAATAACAACACACACACACACATCCACACATTAAACATGTTTTCATTCTCTCACAGCTGCACACACTTATTATATTTCACACTACCCCACTACTCATTTCTCACACACTAACAAATCATCACCATGATATCACACTAAACACAATTGAAACACTATTTAATTCTACTTACAACTCTAACACAATGAACATTACTCATTTACTTATTGGCTACCTGTGTTCCAATGGTTCGAACCAGCTTCATTCTCACACTTTCTTTCCACTCATTAAACGTCACATATTTGAGGTTATATTTGATAGCACTATCACATATGTTACAGGCATTCATGTTTCATAACCATCACTTGATGCGTCACATATCTTACCAAACTAAAGTTTATTTCATTTTAACTGAATGGTTCAAATTTTCCATGTAAAAATTCCTATGATAGAACTAAGATGCCCACTTTACATCAACTGTTCATAAATTTATTATCTTATCACTTTATAATACACATGTTCTTATACATATTCTCTTATGTTCTAACTCTAACAATTCAACATATATCATCACTATAGGACAAACATCAACATAAACATGTTTTTCAAATACAATACATACATCATTTCAAAGACAAACCCAGCTAGCATTTTAATAAAAGTGAAATTTACAATTGATATTTCAATCACTTATTGACAACTATTCATTAACATTTACAAACTTACAAACACTCAACATCACATTACTACATACTACACCCGTGACTAAAGATTAGCCTAAATTCTCGCGCAGCTTCATTACAAACACACAATTTTTATGCATAACTCAAAACTCATTGCTATAAATCATACAACTAAGCATGACACTTATTTCACAGTTACACATCTTATCATAAGAGGTTGCATATTGATTCTAACCTACATACAACCAAACTTACACTTTATTACAATTACAATGTCAATTTTCACATGCAATAAACCATATAACAAAGTAACTCTTTCACATCAGCTGTTATAATTCACGACAACTTGATACATCACTTAGTGATTTTCATAATTCTATTAATCGTTCTCACACACTAAACAAACCTCCAACATATCCTACGTCAGCGCACTATATCAAACTAATGAAATATAAATATACAATCAAACATGAATACTAACATACGCTTACGTATAGCACTACATCTATTACAAACTCAAAAACATAACATCATCTACTCAAGAAAGCAACAACACAAAACACTATTTCCTGTCAACCTTACATTAATTCTTCTTCATAAACTACAATTTAACACACACCTCACACACTCACACACTCACACATCCCCACACACTCACACACTCCCCACACTCCACACACTCACACACTCACACCACACTCACACACTCACACACTCACACCTCACACTCACACACCCACTCACACACTCCACTCACACACTCACACACCTCACACACTCACACACTCCACACTCACACACTCATCACACTCACACACTCACACTCACACTCCACACCACACTCACACACTCCCACACACCTCACACACTCACACACTCCACACTCACACACTCACACACTCACACACACTCACACACTCACACCTCACACTCCACACTCACACACTCACACACTCACCACACTCACACTCCACACACTCACACACTCACACACTCACACACTCACACACTCACACCTCACACACTCACACACTCACACACTCACACACTCACACACTCACACACTCACACACTCACACACTCACACACTCACACACTCACACACTCACACACTCACACACTCACACACTCACACACTCACACACTCACACACTCATATATTACATTTTGGGTTTTGTGCGTTGAACCGTTTAAGCATTAGAGCTGTGGACCCATCTTTAACAGAAACGCTGTGTCTAAATAGTTTTACGATGCAAACGAACGTATAAAGAGTTTGTCTTGGCAGTATTGCCATATTATCAAATCAAATGCGATTTAGATTATTTAAAGCACTCACTCTGACCTAATCTACAAAATCATGTTCTTTACCTCTCCACGTTTTGTGGTTCTAATAAATATTTTTGCACAGGAACAAGATGTCTTATACACTCCGGGTTTGATACGTATTTAGGTCACCTTAAATGTTCTTTAATTTTTCTTGTAGGTTTAAAACAGTGCTAATGCTAATATTAGTTATAAAAGGAAGAAAAGCAGTACCAACATTAAACAGTGGTTTTTCTTTATGGTTGTGTCTAGCAGGTGTGGGAACATTATTATATTTTCTTTAAGTAAATACCCATTAGCTTGCATTTCTCTAAATAACAAATGTGTGATCTACAATGATATCAATAAGAGCAAATTGAAACATGATTTAATTTATTTTACAAACTGTTACAAACAATGAACATTATCATGTTATGTTTAATATTGGTACTATCCTGTGTGTTGCGCAAATGGTTCCGAACGGCATGCTTCATTGGAGCTGCGACACCTTTCTTTCCACTCATTAAACGTCAAATGTATATTTTGAGGTTATATTTTGTATAGGCGCACTATCACATATGTTACGGCATGTCATGTTTCATAAGAGCGGCTATGTCGGGTATTTTTGATCGCGCCGTACATATCTATACCAAACTAAAGTTTATTTAGGTGCATTTTGTAACGTGAATGGTTCAAATTTTTCCATGTAAAAATTCGCTATGATAGAACTAAGAGGGATGCCCACTTTTCCACCATCAAGCTGTTCATAGAATTTATTATACGTTTATCGAACTGGTATATTAATAGCAGGCTTATGTTTTATATCATATTCTCTTAATTTGTTCTAACGTCTTAAACAATTCTTAAATATATCATCACTAGTGAGGACGATAACTGTAATCAAAACTAATAGATTTATGTAAAATACAAATATAAAAATACATCATTTAAAGACCCAAAAGCTAAGTATTTTAATTATATGTAAGGTGAAAGTTTAAATTTTGATATTTCAATCCTTTATGTGGAGGAAACTTATTTTATTAGACAATTTGAAAAATTAAGAAAACGCAAAGCACAATTACTATCATCACTTACAACGCCGTGACTAAAAGATTAGCCTAAATTTCTCTGTCGCAAGAAGCTTTAATTACAAACAAGATAATAATATTTATGGAATAACTGAAAACGCTCTTTTGCGTAATAAAATACATACAACTAGAAAGCCGATAGAGATCTTTTATATTTACAGTTAGAAATTTTATTTATATTAGTTAGAGAGGATTGAGAAATAATTGATTCGTTAACCTTTAAATGTACGGAAATAAATTTTGACATCTCTCTCATGTAAACGAAAAAATGCTAAATTTGATGAATTATTCAAGCAACAATGCAATAAACAACCTCTGATAATAGAAAAAACAGTTATAAACCTTTTTGCTCATATTTTTTCAGATGATGTTATTGAAGCGCTTTCTAAGGACGTAAAGTTTGAAATAACATCAACCTTTTGAAGATGTAATTTTTAATATAGATTCTATTAAATCGTTATCGATAACATATTACGTAAAGCAAAACCTCCAAGGAGCAGCGTATCCTTTCGTCAGCGCCGTCCTTTATTTGATTTTAAACGTAATGAAAATATAATAATATTACAATCAGATCAATGGGATTGTTATATTAAAGATGGACGACTGTAACGTTAAAGTAGACTAACTGACGTATCATGAATTACCAAAAGATCCTACAAAAGAAATTAAACTATCATCTACTCCTGAAGAAATGAAAGAGAAACTAACTAACAGGACCCTAATGTTCCTGTAAGGCCTATTGTTAGTTCAATTCGTTCTTCTACATACAATCTTTCAAAAATTTTGTAACAACCTCATATACATAAAGCACCCCATTGTATTAAAAATTCTGTCAACTTCAATGAAAAAATACATAATTTTAAAATTGGATAGGGTAATACAATGGTCAGTTTTGATGTTGTTTCACTTTTTACAAGAGTCCCTCTGAAAGAAACTATTGATTATACTGATCATATTTTTTCTACAGGATCAAACAGTTTTCTTCAACACTGTCTTACAACGACTTATTTTCAGTGGAATAATAAATTCTATGAGCAGCTTGATGATGTAGCAATGGGTAGCTCTCTTGGTCCTGTTATAGCGTTATTTGGAGATATGGAGATGAATCACTACATGAATTTTTAATTTTTATATATGTTATCCATACAAGCATCCAGTTTATCATCGAGAAGGAAACTAGTAGAAGTTTACCATTTCTTGACATTCGAATATGCAGAACTAATACACGGCGATAAATAAGATCATAAGTTATCAAACCACCATCGAGATCGAATAAATTAGTGCAATTAAATCTTTAGTGGGTCGAGCAAAACCAATTTGTGATCCTGAATTTTTGAAAGATGAGTATAAATATTTAACGAGATCGCTACAAGCTAATGGATATTTACTTAAAGATATTAATAATCTTGTTACACCCTCTAAACTTAACCATAAAGGAAAACCACCGCTTAATGTTGGTACTGTTATCTTTTTTTTATGACTAATGTTACGGATAGAATAGCTTTGATACAAGACGTAAAGAAAGAGGCATATGAGATTTTGCAGGTTAGGTTAACCAGAACAGTCTCTGGTAGCTGAACATGCTTTTACGATCGAAAATGGAATTAACACGGCAGGTAACAGATATTTAAAATGCATGACTATCTCGTTGGGACAGAGGGCTGTGGGCGTGTTTTTGAATTTAAAAATACTGAAGGTGATTAGTCGTATTGTCGAAAGTCGCAAATAAGGGTGTGTCGTGTCAAGTAGTGGGCGCCAGACTGTTATTAACACAATATCGGTAATAATACATCTGGATACACGTAGATAAATCAGCTTTAAACAGTCAAAAGGTCTCACTCACCTTTACGTTGGCTACCTCCAGGTCACATAGGGGATGCTTCAAACTTTATCTCTCGAACAAATCTCAAAATATCCACACGCTTAAATACTAAGGTAGCGTGTTCGCAAATTAGCTGTTGGGGTTCACTACCCTTCTTTACCTTAAGTTTACGTTACGTTACTCCCCGACGCTTGTAAACAAGATACACTCAAACAAACAAAAAATAACAACGCTAAATATTTGGCGTAATTATTGCAAAGTCAAATTCAGACGCTAATCCTCATCAAAATTCTGTCATCAATTGAACTCAAAACCAAACAATTAAACGTAAACTACACGAACGTCACTCAAAATTTCTCTAATTAGTTACGTTAAACACAAAAAAACTACATGAAATTAAATGCGTCCATTTTAGGAAATTACCACTCCTCACTTTTAAAACATATCAATAAAATTAGCTTTTAATTAAATCTTTTAGTTTTAATTCGCTGCTCGGGAGGAGAGCACAAATAACGCTATTAAATCCAATTAATTGTTCGTGTATTGTATAAACATCAGTAAAATAAAAAACACAACAACGATACATATGTTAACACTAATTTATGGTCAGTTATCTTAAAATTTGTAATAAGGGATAATATATCACCCCTCTTTCTCAGTTTGGTCTAACGTGCAAGTTCGCCCTTGCCTTAATCAGAAATTTTGGAAATAAAGTTATCTAGATACGATTGATATTTAGGACATTTGCACAGCCAAATGGTCACTAAAAATCAATTTTACAATGAAAATTTTTATACACATGAACCTGTAGTACATTTAATTAAACAATAAAAACAAATGTCCCAAAAGAAAACGCAAATAAAAGTAGTGCCTCAACCGTAATTTAAAATAACATAAATGTATCAACACTTCAACGAAAAACGACTACGTTTATTCGCTTTATCGCCAAATATTTTATCAAAATGCAAACCATCGTATGATAACACAATCGCAATAAACGTACAATGTTAAATTACCTCCTGCAAAATTCTTCAATACTTCTCCTCCAGGTGACAGCGGAAGCAATCTGGATGTGAACGGCTTCAGCATAGCTGCTTATTGACTTCCAAACGGCAAACTAATGCAGTAATTTCCAAATAACAACTTCAATCACGTTGCGTTTCATGTGATTGCCTTGGACGTTATACAGGGTGTCTGCGGGGGAACTACGAAGAATTAGAGTAGGTATTTTTTGAAAAATTTTAAGCAAAAATGATTATGTGCAATTTTTCCCAAATGTTGGTTGGTTGAAGAAAAAACTCTTAACAGCCGCTTTAGTCTTAAAATTATCATAAAACAGACTTTTAATAACAATTTTCATTAACAAATTAACATGAATACAACATAGCACAAAAATGCACATAAAATAACGAAGTGACAAACAAAAGTGGTTACAGTTGTTCAAAATGAGATCCACACTCTAGAAATAGTAAGTGCAATTTTGGTTGCCTAGCAAGTATTACCATAATAAACTGAGAAAATGTGTCTTATTTGACGCTTCATGCCATTTTTATCAAAGATTATTTGAATCTAAATGCAAGTTATCATCTGCTTTGTAACTATTAGGATTAATTTCATTACAATTAAATCCTAGCTTATCAATTTTCAAATGAGAAACACAGTGATATGGTATTCCTGTACGGCTTGTTTAACGGTAATTGTTACGCAGCAACAGAGTACAAAAATCGTTTTCCAAACCTTCGTTCTCCTACTGACAAAACGATAGCCCGAACTTCTCACTTGCATCGAGAACCTGGAAGTCTTGTTACATATCGGAGTGATCGAGAGTCTCCACGACATGCGTTTGCAGTAGAGGTGCTGAAGGAATTTGAAATCGATAACCAAATGAGTATTAGACGAATAAAATCAGCCACTGGTAGAAGCAGGACCACGATTTCGAAAATCATCGCGAAAATAGAATGCATCCGTATCACCTCCAACCCGTTCAGCACTTTCTTCCCGGCGATTTGGCTCCAAGAGTTCGGATTTGTGAATGGATGGTCACACATGATGATAACATTCCTATTACACTCTTTTGTGATGAGGCAACTTTTTCTCGGGATGAAGTGAACAATAGTTACAATGAGCACGCTTGGTCAGATGAAAATTCTCATGAAATTAATATTACCGGATTTCAACATCGCTTCACGGTAAATGTTTGGGTCGGGATTATCGGAGACAGACTCCTTGGAACCCACATTTTTAATGGGCACATAAACTCCGAAATGTAGGAACAATTCTTGGAAGGTTTAACAGCATTGCTTGAAGATGTTCCCTTAATTGTACGTCAAAATATGTGGTATTTGCAGAATGGGTCTCCTGCACACTACGGGCGTATTGTAACGGAGTTTTTGAACAGAAAATTTCCCAACCGATGGATTGGCAGAAACGGTCTTGTGATCTTTTATCTGAGGGGCCATGTTAAGTTGTTAGTGTACGGGGGGAGTAAACTATCTTCAAGAGAAGAATTGATTGAACCAATATTTGATGCGTTTACCAACATTCGTGACAATTTCGCAAATATCGAATAGAAAAGAGAGCTGCGAAGGCGTGTGGCATTATGTGTGGAGTTTGGTGGATCTAATTTTGAACCATTTTTGATTGTCACCTCGTTACTTTATATGTTCGTTAGCCGACACCAAGTGTCCGAAACTTCACAAGGAACAACCAGTAGGGATCAACTTCATTATATCCACCTGAACGGTGTTCTACGTTGGTCAGACCCGGGACAATATGTTCGGTCCTCCGGGTTATTAGAAAGCGCACCCCGACGAATAACTCATATCCTTCACTACCGACAGTCAGATCAAGACTCCTCGCTCAATTAACCGCGCAGAAAAACAGCCTCCTCCCCCTCTCAACAATATTGTACCATAATTCTCAACAAACTTCGCACGAAAAAAATGTTAACGCAGTATCCTGTTTCCAACTAGCGCTATCAAGTTTTATGGGCATAAGTACTGAACGTTTACTAGAGTACAAACTGTATTCCAAAGAAATATTACGTTAACGGTAGCGATGATTAATTAACATCAACGGACTGAGGTACCGTATCATGACTGAAATACGGCGTCAATCTCTAAAACACACTAAGTAAAAATGATATCAACAGCACATGATTTAACCAAACAATCCTCATCCTTCAATTTCAGTTCGAACTTTTCTTATCAACAACTACGTTTCATTTTTTTAAAACCTTTTTATAAAAATCTACAGGAAAATAATTTACGCTCAACTTTTGAAATTTCTATTTTCAATTAATTATACATGAAAAATTTAAATTCCAATTTCAGAAATCCATTTTAAGTTTTATTACGGAAATATTAATTCGAAAACCACTATAAAGCTTAGGGAAATCAATAAATACAACTATGTCAGTCTTCATTCAACTTTATGAACACAAACAATAAAACAACAAGTTTCGTTAGCGTGAAAGTGAGAATTCAGAACATAGGAAAAAACCGAAAAAAAACGTATATATTGTTAAGACAAATTCTTTACCTTCGTTTATAAAGCAAAGCTACTGAGATCATAATAACTTCAATATGCAAGAAGCAGGTTTCCTTTTAAATAGTTTTTGTTTTACCAATTACATGTTATCACTGTACTATTATTTAACATATGTAGTTAAAATTAAAAATCATTAAAAGTTCTACATTATGTTTTCACTGTACATAACGATTACAATTATTAACAAAAAACTATTTCTTTGTTATATTTGACTAGATTTTTAGGTGGTATGTCATGTTTCTATTTGTGAATGCTTTTAGCATTCTATTTGTTCAATCATGTTAGTTGATTCTTAATAATATTACCACTACTGAGGATGACAACTATGATTATTATCGAAACGTATAGATTTACGTAAAATAGAAATATAAAAAAACACTATTTAAATCCTAAGAGCTAAGTATTTTAAAAAAAATTCCCATTTCACTACTCTTTAATAAGTGTAAATTTGTTCATGAGATCTATGTGTTAATTTACATAAGGCAAAATTTCATTTTATTTCATAAAAGCACACACGTGGTATGTATAAGTAAGTGTACATTTTCAAGACATTAAATCGATATATTTCAGTTTCAATATATTTAGTTAAAATATACAAGAACATAAAAACATTCTCACTTTCATCGTTATCTCGTACTTGTGTAAACTTACCTGGAAAAAAGGGTATTCATTTTAAGTTCAACGTAAAATTCGTTAATTTGTTAATTTAGTTTTTGTTAACAATGAGTATCTTAAATTAACACAAATAAATGGGACAATTAAGTTAATTTAAAATTCATTTACATTTATGCTAACTTTAAAGTGCTTTTATTCTTTTCTTTGTAAGCTTTGTAAATCACAAAGTTATGCAAACTGTCTGTTTCTGCCAGCGGATTAGTAGGTCCATAATAATATGTTTTATTTCATTCAAACCATCAGTGGTTTAAAATTCACAGTTTCTGTATATAATATAATGGACATCCTATTATTGTGAACAAGTTTAATATCAATATTAGCCAATCTATTTTATTTTAACCACATTGATCAATTAAAATTTTTTTCGTAACTTCTATTAAACTAATTATGTTTAAAAGAAATTTTAAATGAACGCCTCTAGCTTGTAAGATAAAGATTAATACGGACGCTATTGGACTTTCTTCGTCCTGTTGACCTTAATTGCTTAAAGTACCACATCTTTTCCAGAATCGTTGAGATAAGAGTTTCATGCAAATGAATTCACAAAAACATTGGCTTTATCTACAGAATCAGCAACTACAGATCCGTCAAAAGATGTCAGAGGAGGAAATGAAGTTGTACCAAAGTTTTTATTAATGGCTTTAGCTAAAGACCAAAATTTACGACTGCCCAAAGGAGATGTATCTAGTTCATTGCATTTTCGTTGTCCAAACAATTTTTGGCTTTGGTGATGACACTTTTGCAGATATTTCTAGCACCAACGTATTATGCATAACTCTCGACCGTTTCATTAGATTTCCACTTAATGTAAAATTTATTTTTCAAAAATATTACATCAGGACGAGCCTTATTGATCCAGGGTTGGGAACGTGAATGACCTATACAATTCTTTTTTTTTGGGAATGCCCATGAGGATGACTTCAGATACTGAAGAAGAGAGGGTCTTAAAGAATATTCACTACCGGACTTTCAATCCGGTGGGAAGACAGCGAAGGCGAGAAGGAAGAATAAGGATGAGAATAAAATAAATTAAGCATGAATAAAACGTAACCGGCAGCCCTTACCCAGCTCAGAAAATCGGAGAGCCAATATTAAGGAGCCCGTAGTACCTCTCGGGATGGCGTGGGGTACAAATGCCTCCCATTTAAGGTTTATATGTAATAATTGCAATTTGTGTTACACAGAACATCGTAACGTGCAAAAATCGGTATAGGATCGATTGTAACATTTTATCTGGTTACTGTTTCTAAAAGCAACCTTAAATAAGTATCTGTTACTTAAACATTTAACAATGTGTTTTAAGCTTACTAGTATTTATTTTCTTTACTATAATGATTTAAAATTTCTGTATTTACGGCATTTGCTAATGAGTATGAGGATTAAATGATATCCAAAATTATTCCTATACTGTAGCTAATTTCTACTTTACCTATGATTTTCTTTTATGACGTGTACGTTTCTACATTGTACGAAAATTATTTCTCTCTCGTATCCACCTTTGTATTTCAAAAGTTTACTCGTTATTAGTTTCGCTAGTTCAACGTATTAAAGCTTTCTGTACTTATTTGTCATTTACAAGAATTAATTTCAATTAATACCTATAGCGCCATCTCTGAGATATACGCAGTTCTGGTGATTGGTATACTTAACTCTGAAAAGGGATCTGTTATTTTGCTATTTCTTAATAAATACACTGTATAAATAGCGGTTTATTCTATTAACAATACATAAAATGCTATCGTGGTGACGATGATGGATGGGAATATTTTTCAAATTGTAAAATTGTTTCTTGAGGCGTTGGTTTTATTGTCAAAACCGCCATTGCTGTGGAAGGGTTTCTATAAAGTTTTCCTGTTTCTATTTCATAGACGTTAAGCATCACTTTTTTTGGAAAATTTTCACAATATAGTATCGCTTTGTTGTATAGAAGTGATATAATCGCTATTAAAGGAGGATATAATATAAATATTTCACTCCATCCACACATTTTTGGTAAGCCGTATCAGATCTTGTTAACCTCTTGCAATTAGAACTTCTCTTTCAGGTTTCAAACACAAAAGATTTCATACTACTCCTTTAAAGAAATAGATGTAACAAATTGGTTAAGACACTTAATACACTAACGCTCGCATTCGACCTTAGAGGTAACACATCACTGAATAAACACCGTTCTAATCCTTTATCTTCATTTTAGCTCTTACTTTTCCATATAACTTACGTTCCCATATAACCTTACCGTCACGATTATATCAAAGTTCATGTTTACATTTGATTTTGTCTTTATTGATGTAACAAGGTTACCCGCTCTGTATCTCTTGGCTTATTATTTGGATTGTGCTGCTGGTAAACTGCAGTGAGCTGTGTCTAACGTACTTGAGATTGCATGATCGTTGAGAACTACATCTGTGTTGAAGCTGGTGAAATCCTGGATACCTTGAATAACGCACAAGCCTTCGCACACGCATGTATAAATTGCCTTCAGTAGGTTACTATTGCCTACAACGAAATTAAATACATTTATGTTAATCTGTCAACGAGTAATTATTAAAAATGTTATCTGTAGTATAAGTTCCGTGTCAGTTTGATGCCTGACGTCTTCTAATTTTAATACCATTTCTCTCATGTAAAACGGCTATATGTTAATTAAACCAATCTTCAATATTTTGCGCACACTTAACAATCAACATTTTGAATAATTTTTGCTAAAATTGGTTTTATATGCCACGCCCACTTGGGAGCTCATGTACAACCTCCATTTTGAGGATAATTAATCTTGTACTACTCGTTATGTGGTCGTGCGAAGTAGCTTTGCTGCAACTTTCATGTTTATACCAGACGTAACTTTTTGTGTATCGTGATATTGAATAATGTCAAATGTTAGCGCGAGTGTATAAAAATATAATATACACTATCGTTTTATGGATGAGGTTCGGACCAATTTCTTTTTCTAATTTAAATTGCTTAATTCCTAACATTCTTTTTTATTCGAGATAAATTAACTGGACTGAACAAGCTTTTCCAATTGTACTTAGGCAATTGAATCAAAAAGGGGTTTGTATTTAGTTTTGTTAAACGAAAGGCAAGCTGAATTATTTAATTAATTTTTCTTTCTTGTAAATAACTGATGTAATAAGTTAATTAAATTAGGCTTTTCAGGCTAACGTACGTAAGATCTTGCGTCGGCCGGAAGGAGTATTGTTTTTGGTATTATAATTATAAATTACTGTGGGCGTATCTACAAGCTCACGTCAAGCTCATTATCACTTATATTTTTTTGGTTTTGGGGATAACATACATACTGTGTATAACTTATTTTGTTTATCATTCATATATTTATATAGCTATACAATAACGTTTGGCTTATTGCCTCCTTAGTTAGTAATTTAAGGAAAGAAATAAATTTACGTTTGTTGAGGGAATTGTCACTTAATTACTATTCTTATTACTCCGTGTTTCAAGCTTTACAGACTCTCTCTCTCTTCCAAGGAATAAGAACGTATTTTCTTTTCCTTCTTTCTTTAAAGCTTGTGGCGCCTATTTCGGTTCTTTTCTCACTAACCAGATTCTAATTTAACTACTTTATTGATACCTCCAAAACACCCATGCAATCCGAGTGCTTTGCAGTCTTCGGATCGTTTGATTGAGTTTTAGCCGAGCTCACTCATTTCCCCCGTATTGTACCGTGTGGTGGTTAGACACGTGGCAACAAACTTAAAACTAGACTCACGCTACATAAAAGTGATTGTAAATTACTAAGACCAAGATGTGCTCTGATAGTTCACAGTAACAATGTAGACAATATGATTAGATTTAATGAAGTAAAAATTATTGACAAACCTGACATCTATAACGAAAGGCTCTTTCTTGAAATGTTTCATATTAACAATAATGAAACAATGAATTTTGGATCAGACACTAATAATTTAAACACTTGCTATGGTGGTCTGTTCTTAATTTACAAAAACTTTAAATTGCATCATTAACTCCACCAAAATCAAGAATAATCACCACTTGTAAGATTACATACTTGTTACACACTTGATTTAAGAATGTCATTTTTTAGTACAATTTAGTTATTCTAGTTTACATTCTAATCGACATATTGATTTTAATAACCGGTTGTTACACGTCATAACTATTTATATTCACAATTATAATCAAAAATTATTCTTAAGTATAAGTACATTAAGATATAATTAAGCCCTCATTTTAATGTAATAATTTTGTTATTCTTAGTGTCCTGAGGAAGCTTGTAAACACAAGCGAAAATTTGATTAAAAACCTATAAAGAGTTTTCCTAATATTGTATAGCCGATACCAAATATCTATATATATATATATATATATATATATATATATATATATATATATATATATATAGTTAGGTATTAAAAACCTTCTCTGAATAGAAATACCATTTTCAAAGCTTAATATTAAATTACAATTTAAATAACTGTCTGTAAATTCTTTTAGTTACTATAAAACAAATATATTTTTTAATACTGTCACAGATGGCAAGTAAAAAACAGACAAATTTAAATTATTACATTTATGAAATTAGTAAAATATAAGACATAAAATAATAAATTAATATTTCTTATGTGATTAGTTATAAGTATTAAATCTAACTAAATTCACAAATAATTTAGGTAATTCATTGATAGATTCATTTAAGCAATTCCAATAAGCGTTATTTTGATGTTTATGGATTTGCAGTAACTTATAATTTAATAAATTTTTATAATTATTGCTCACATATAAAATGTCGGCATCTTTAATATTATCAAACTTATGATTAGTATCCAGTACGTAAGGGGCAAAGGTAGGGTTACTGCTATATATATATATATATATATATATATATATATATATATATATATATATATATATATATATATATATATATATATATATGTATACGCGTTAAAGATAAATTTGAACCTATTTCTAATTCAGGTGTGTACAGATTAAAATGTCAAAATTGCAATGGGGTATATATTGGTATGACTACCCGCAATATTAAACAAAAAGTTAATGAACACTTCAGTTTTATAAAAAATAACGATACATACAGTAGTAACTCTTAAAATTAAACATGACGACATTTTATATGTGAGTAATAATTACAGAAATGTATTAAATTACTATAAATCCATAAACACATAAATAACCCTTATTGGAAATTATTATGAATTTTATTAAATACACAAATAAAAAGTTTACCTCGGGTAGGATTTGAACCTAGGACCTGTACTTTGCTAGAATACCGCACTAACCAACTTATAATAATTTTTATTAGGAAGTTTTGTTATTAAAATGTCCAGGAATGATATAGAATTATTCGTTTCAATTTCAAAAATTGATTTAAGGATTGTAAACTGAGTGGCCAGATAACGAATGTATCATCGATAAAGCGATACCAACATTTTGGTTATAATTTCGCTGAATTTAGAGCCCTATTTTCAAAATCCTCCATGTAAATATTAGCAAATGCTGGTGAAAGAGGTGATCCCATTGGGGCGCCTTTAATCTGTTTATAAAGCTGTCCATAATGTATGAAATAAGTGGATTTCATGCAGTGAGTTATCAGTTTTATTAAATCTTGACTAAAGGACTGTTTATTTTGTAAAATTTGGATTGTTTGTTCTACTGTAACTTTTATAAACAATGATGTAACGTCAAAACTTACTAAAATATCTTCTTTATCAAAATGTATAGTTTTCAGTTTGTTTAGAAAATCAAAAGAATCTTTAACATAGGATTTAGCTTCTTCACAAATGGGTTGAAGTGTTTTTGATAGTAATTTTGCAAGATTGTGGGTTGGAGAAAAATATGCCCTAACAATTGGGCGTAAGGCCAGTTAATTCCTTTATTGTCAATTAATATTTATAAACTTGGTAAAGGTGGTAAAGACAATCTACCAAAACGTAGATTATTTATATATATATATATATATATATATATATATATATATATATATATATATATATATATATATATATATATATATATATATATATACACACACACACACACACACACACACACACACACACACACACACATACATTTAAGATAAAGACACCCCCATATTTTCGCTATTGGCAGGAATACACATTTGAATTTGTGCACTGTCATACAGGTTGATGGGTCACACTTTTTGAGATACTAAATGCCAAACTAAACCTAGGTACTACGAATTCATAGAGAGGGCCAATTTTCAATGTTTTGTTTTGCGTTAGGGATATCAAAAATACGTATTAGAAAAAGTTCTTCAGAGCATTATTTTAACCCCCTGTACCAAGTTATATGACAAAATTCGTATTTTTTATTTTTTTCATTATGTTGGTCTTTACACAAAATTATTACATGTTTATCATTTTAATGTGATAAATAGTGTGTCAAGTAAAAACTTGGCACTAGACACTAAAGTCTGAGATTATTGTGTTAAGTTGTAATCAGTAATTTGATTACAGAATTAAAATGCAATTGACTTTAAGAGAAAAAATTGACATAATTCGGTTGTTTGGTGGTCATGCTCGTAGTAGCAGCGTTTAACTTGAGACATCCACAACGTGCTCCCGTTACTCACGGAAAAGCAGTCGCTTTTCAATGAAACGGGGAGTGGTCAACCTCGTCGAATACACCCACGTCCTGAAGATAACAATATATTGGCGGAAAATCGAGCATATCCGCGCATAAGGCTTAGAGATTTATCGTCTGAACTGAATATTAGCAAGGATAAGATCAGCAGATGATTCGTTCGTCACAGCATGAAGCCCTATAAACCGAAGTTCTTACATACATTAAAAAAACGTGTTGATAATAAGACATAAGACTATTGTTACTAGGCATAAGGTAATTATTTAAATGACAGACATTTTCTGCAGAAGATTCTGTTTACTGACGAAGCCACATTCACCACTAATGGAGTTGTATCGTCTCAAAACTGTAGATACTGGAGTAGAGATAATCCTCACTGGATTATAAATTGTAAAGACCAATATGTCCAGAAAGGCAATGTATGGTGTGGGATTTTAGAAGGCCGAATAATTTTTCCTTTTTTCGTTCATCAATAAATAAATGCCGGTCGTTTAGTTAACTTCTTTGAGGTGGATTTTTGGAATGTAATGGAAGATCGTCCTTCTTTATGTGCGACAAGATATGTATGTACAGCTAGATGGCGCATCCATCCACAATTCAAGGATTGTTCGTCAATGGTTGGATCAAAATTTTCCCATGCGTTGGGTAGGAAGAAATAGTCCTTTTGAACTTTGGCCCCCGAGGCTCCCATTATCTCACCTCTTGACTTTTATTTTTGTGGAACGGTAAAAAACAAAGTTTACCAAACAAGGCCAAGAAATCGAGATGGTTTTTGCACTAGAACAAGGCAAGTTTGCCCAGAAATCACTATCCCGGAACTTAAGACAAGTAGTTAAACAGAACCGTAAAACAATCAAAAACTGCATTCAAATAGATGGATGACTAGTTGAGATCAGGTTTGATTAGTTAATTGTTATGAAAATTATTGTTGTGTACCTTTTACTGAACTTAATAAATTATAAAAAATTGTTTCTCACAGAAGAGTAAAATAAATAGTTTTTTGCTAAAACATGAAATTTCACACTAGTGCCAAGTTTTTACTTTTCATGGCACACTATTTATCACATTAAAATAGTAAACTTATAAGAATTTTGTGCAAAGACCAAAATAATGAAAAAAAATTAAAAATACGAAGTTTGTCATGAAACTTGATACAGGGGGTTAACATAATGTAAATTCGTAGTAGTTTGAGTTTACTGTTTAGATTTAAGTTGAATTTCTCAAAAAGTGTGAACCGTCAACTGCTACGGCATTATAAGTAAAATAGTAAATAGTTATGGTAACAAATCATTAAGCTTAAACAGCAAAATTGTTGTAAATTATACTTCTATATTTAAAATATCTGTTAAAGGTGGGTATATAAGATCAACCCGTCCGTTGGTTGAAGGTACTTCCTGTTTATGCTTAAAAATATCGACTGCTTCCAAAACACCTAATTTTCTTTTTTATTACAAAAATGTAAATATTTACTACTAAAAATGTTTGTATAATTTGATTTATTTTTGTATTTATAGTTATAACATCTAATGGGTAATGTGTAAAATTTTGATATTAAATGAAATTTTAAGAACATCGTACGAATACATACTCAGTATAAAAACTACAACTACCCAACAGGGACACGGAGTACAAATATCTTACAAGGGAGAAAATCGAAATGCAAACTGAAACAAATAGATCAACTACAAAAAACCCTAATAAGGAACTATAAACAACTTACTATTCCTTGTCATTGTAACACACTTTAATACACTAACAAATAAAAGTATAATATTTCTGTAACATTGTTACAATCTTTTCTGCACCCTGTAGTAGTGTAATAATCAGAATTCATAAACTTTTGTTTCTTTGCAAGCTGGTGGTATCGGAGAACTTTACAATGGTTATGGTACATTAAATTCTATTGCTATATGGCATTTAGTGTTGTCATGTTTTCGTAATTGCTCTGAAAATTCAGTTTTACGAGTTGTAGTCCTACACAATATCATGATCATTAGTAATATAAATGCAATAATTGTTATTTTTGTCAATTCTATATTTTACAAATAATAAAGCTTATAAAAATGCTGATGTTCCCTTTTCCTTAAGAAATGTGATAAAATAAACTATGCTTAGAACGTCCATGTTATATAAAGTAAATTTCCAAAAATATTTCGGAATTATTCTAGGAAAGCAACAAACACAATTTGCATTGGTATCATGAATATATCCTCGAAACGTATGTGTGTATTAGTCTATACCTTTTTAACCCCCAACGAAAGAAAATGTGCGTATTGTAAGTTTAACGTGTGTATCTGTGTATTTGTGTTTCTGTGTGTCTGTCTACGGTATTGTAGTTCCCAAACAGATCAACCGACTTTGATTTAGTTTTTTATTTGTTGGGAAGGTAACTTAATCGAGAGTGTTCTTAGTCATGATTCAAGAAATTTCCTTTTGCTTCTTAGAAGTTTTTTTATGTTGGGGTTCTTTGGAGCAATACTCAGTGTGTTCATGGTATGCCATGACTTTAAGGGGTGATTGAAAGATCCAAAGATATTATTTATCCAATTTGTTAGTACTGAAACCTTTTTGTTTCGAAGCTACGACAAATTTGTAGGAACGATGACACGCAAACGAAATTTTTTTCACAGCTCATAAGAATATCTGATCGGACTAAAATTCATTGTTTAGGGCTTTCTTGCAAAAATTTAATATTACACAATAAGTAAACCACATGACTTCTTGGGACGAATATTTTGTTCAAAGTAAGTCAAAATATGATTAGTTAGTGCACGATAAAATTATGAACAAGACCACCATGCCATATCTTTAAAACTCCAACTACAACCAGAGTTGTAGCAGTAGTAATTTGGTTTTTGTTAGAGTATACGAGCACCGAGCGCAAAGTCGTGTGACACTCCTCATTTTAAGATAGGTACAACACACTAAGGCCACTGTCTGGCTCACGGGAACTGTTTTAGACATTACATCCTCTTGATGTGGTCTAATATTGGACTACCTACGTCGTATTGTCCACCTCGTTTTTACGTTTATTCGTAATGTTCGCAGATATCACCGTTTGCTCTTTCGAAAAGGGTACATTTTCTGAACAGGGGCCACAGTTAAGTACGTCATTAGTTTGATAACGTCAGCCTACTTCTACCTGTTTATCTGTTGTGGTGATAGCGAACAGCTAAAACTCTTTGGAATGCAATAATGAATACGTAAAATTTGGTTTCATCAGTAAAGAGTACGCTTTCGGAAATAATGCTGTCGCCCTTTCAAGGATGCTCAAAATTCCATTTTCCAAGCAAAAAAGCTTTTTTGAAATGGTATTTTAAGCGATGGCATTGGCGCAGTCTTTACTAGTAGCTTACAGCTGTAGAATACATTATACAAAATTTATACTTCTGTTGTCCTTCGTATTGTGAAGAGCTTATGGTTGAACGCTTCAGCCGCGTTAAGCTGCAACAATCAAACACTCTACGGTCGAGAAGGGATCTGTTTATGGATGTTTTTGAATAAAAGTGCAGCATCTACCGACCCGTATGTATGGGAGCTTGCAAGTTCAGTGTTTCATTATTCCATTTTTAAAGATTTATTAACAATAAGCGCAAACGCATGCATGGACGCGCACACAGATACATGCACAAATACAAACGCAGCCGGACAAAAAAGGAAGCAGCCCACCACCACCACGGCTTGTCTCTGCCAATTCGCGCACATTTTAGGATAGATTGGGCTAGGAGGTTGGTTCGGTGTTAGAAGGATACTCGATGCACAACGAGTGATGGCAGGTAGAGCACAGAGACTTTGCGTTAAGAGTTTGGTGCGTACCTTTCGGTTTATCCCCGTAAATGTGGCTAATTTCCAAGAAGGCAGGATAAGAGTACATAGTTTGGCAGGAGTTACTGTAGTAGTTGAAAATAAAAACTAAACCAAACTAAAAGGTAACTATAAAAAATTGAATATATATTTAATTGATTGAAAATTGAAATAAAACGACTTGTTAGAAACAAACATAAGTGACTTACTACTACATCGGAGGCAAATAACCTTAAGAATATAAAATAAGTCAAAATAAATAGTTAGCCATAAAAACGATACGATATTGTTTGACTTTTATGAAGAAAACACACTGAGATCATTAATTTCCGGTATGCGTTGGAGGAGGGTCTGAGGGGAATGTTGAAATCATCCGTGGGAGGTAAGGATGCTGCTGGTCTCAATGAAACGTTGCAATAAAACAAATTTTGATTTCATCACTACCAGTTTATATCTTTTGGATGCCCCCTTATAGGAGGCGAGCCATTGAGTTTTTATCTCTACAGGGGCTCTTTGGTAACAGCGCCGCATGATTCAGACTACCTTCTTTAATCTACTTATTACCATCAGCTATTGCTGGCGGAGGTACCGACTCGAGTATGAAGGATAATCCTTTTTAGGTACACCCGGCCCATATGTCGGACCAACTCTGGCAGCTTGATAATTACTGCGTCTACAGAATGTGGATCATGGCACGTTGCGCCACGGGGAAGTTATATTGCTTGCATACTGCGTTGAGTCTGGACTAGATATGTTGAAGCGTATCAGTCGGTAGTCACTGTGCCAAAGAGGCGATTATACACTGAAGTCACCTGCAATTAGGACCTTATAACCTTTCAACTCGTTCAAAACGTAGTAAATGAATAAGAATATCCTCACTTGGTGACCAATAAACTCCGATGATTGCCAGTGAGGTGTCCCCAAACGATAACCGTAGATATAGCTGTGCAATTGTTAGTCGAGTGACTTAAAGTAACGACTCCCATGGGTTTCGAACTATTATAAACAATACCGGATAGGAGCCGCATTGAAGAAATACGCGGAAATCTTGTAAGGTGTCGAGGTGCCGACAGCCTTATACCCCTTAGACGAACACACTCTTGCACTAGTCAGTGTCGTTGTCAGAGGAAAAGCGGAGTGCCTGAAGAGTCACATAACGACAATTTTTAAGACTCACTTGCGCAAACCTAACAGTTATGAGTCCTCACTATTCATAGTTGGTGTTAGCGATTTTCGACTCGTTTAGCGTAGGTAGGGCAGTTCGAGGCGGAGGCTTTATGCTTGATAACATCGCCCTTGTGGCCAAACCTCTTGCAATTTACGCATGTGGACTATTTTTGGAGTGTAGGGCATCCCTTGGTTTCATCACTAGCTGCACAATGGCAGCACCGAAGCTCACTGCGACAGTCGGAGGCATTATATGGTCTTGTATATGACAGGAATTCCACCCGACGTATACCCGTCGTCCTATCAAAGGAAATTCTCGTACGACTGTGTCGCTCTCCAGGATTCAATGACATGTCCTGTGGTCTCGGAACTTCACTTTTAATAAATTCCAAGCCGCTTCTACGGTGGTTTCATGAGCAGTGACGAAATTCTGGGAAGGATCGCCTCCTTAACCCGCTCCTAATAAAATTTAAGTAATAGTAGGCCGTTATGAAATATAAATAAAAATATTTAACATATAGCTGCGCTGAATTATTATCAGCGAAACGGAAAAACCATTGAATTTGACAGCGTAAAACGGAACCTTCCCATTTCAGAAATCCGGTTGGAGAAATAACCTGCCATTTTTTAAAAACTTCGAAATATAAATGGTAATGCAAAATTGTGAAACAATTATACTGAAGTGTAACACACAGTATCCACGTCAAGAAATTGCTGTAATTAAATCTTGAATCAGTCGACCTAAGCGAATTTGTGATCCTGAATTTTTGAAAGAAGAAAATATTTAACAAAATCACTATAATCTAATGGATATTTACTTAAATATATTACTAATGTGCGAAGCATAACCATAAAGAAAAACTAGGCCCGAAGTTGATACTGCTTTAATGTTACAGATAAGATTGAAACAAACACAATTAATCATTCAAGTACAATGAATGTCACCTTCAAATACATTGTTATCTTCCGGAATCTATAAGTTATCTTGTTCTTGTAGAAAAGTATACATTGGAACCACAAGACGTAAATAACACATGGGATTTTGTGTAGATTAGGTCAACCTGAGAAATCTCCAGTAACTAAGCATGATTTAAAAAAATTAAATCATGACATTCAATTTGATAATATGAAAATATTGTCAAGAAAAACTCATTATTATGTCCGTTCACAATGGGAAGCTATTGCGATATAGACATTCTAATGACCTCCATAGAAGAAAATCCTTGTTTAATTTGGTTTTGGCATCTTACAATTAAAAGTATTTATTTTAACTTTTGCTTATCTATGTTTAGGTCTTTTGCTATGTTTTTCCCTAGACCTTGAAGGAATAATAATAAAATAAATAATTTACCAATTATAAGTTCCACAGTACTATAATAATTTAACACTTGTAATTGAAATTTAAAATCACATTAAACGTACTACATTTTATTTTCGCTGTAAAATAACAACTACACTTATTGATCTATTTCTTTACTAGATTTGACTAGATCTTTAATTGGTATGTCAAGTTTCTATTTGTGAATGCTTTTATCAATTTCAAACAAAAGTTTTACACAGATTTACACTTACATCACTACTTGATTAAATTTTGTTAAATTTTCTCTTTGATTATGACATTTTTTACCGTTAGCCTTCGACCATTGGAGAGTGTTCTGATTCGTCATCTTCAAGAAAATTTTAATTAATCTAATTTACTATATAAGTAAAAAGTTTAGTCACCTGACTTTAAGCGTTCAGTTTTCGACAACTATTAGGCTGATTTTAATCAAACAACTTGTATTATAATCCATATTTATTTCTCTGTATGTGAACGTAATTTGATATTTTTAGTTACATTTAAGTACTAGTTCGAAATATATTCGAAAAAGCACCAACTGTTACTGCTCTTCGCGCAAGACCAATCTTTATGAATTAATAATTAACACACTAATTAATGGATGGCCTTCACTTTTAGGCATATACCAAAGTATACCTTTACTTAGAGGTTGATGCTGATTTCATCACTTTCTATTATTTTAAAACCGTGTAAGAAAGGAAAAATGCCACGCTTGTTAACTTCCTTATTCTAAGCGTTATACGTAATATTTTGACAGGATCCTGTACATTAAAACTAATAAATACGGAAATATCGACTTTTCGATGAACAAGGATAACATTTAACTGCATGCAGAAGTAACAGTGGAAGAGAATGCAATGTGCAGCCTTATGTCGCCTCTACTAAGAAATCGCAGTTGATATAGTGAGGCAAAATGGTTTCATGTATCAATGCATGTATTAACGTAATATTCAAATTGGAATAAAAGTCGAAATTTATAGATGTCGAAAACTATTTTTTCAAATTACCTAATAAATATATTTCTATGCAACCATCGCTATCTTCTTTGCCATCCTCCTCAATGTCCTGAAAATCGTCATCATCATCTTCATTTTCGCCTAAATTTATAACTAACAGT
Organism: Vesta saturnalis; assembly: GCA_036346205.1. Classification (NCBI taxonomy): domain Eukaryota; kingdom Metazoa; phylum Arthropoda; class Insecta; order Coleoptera; family Lampyridae; genus Vesta; species Vesta saturnalis. The sequence continues at coordinate 851,722 of JARFJB010002186.1, forward strand.
TCTATGCCGACGCGACGTCTACTAAATTTGCCTTCTCTCTGTACATATCTTCGACTTTCTTGGCATGATCGACACAATTACTCCCCACGACATTTGGCACAGTTTGTAATGTTAACTTGTTCCAAAACGTTCTTTTTTTTTAACGTTGTGTTTTGCTTTGGAACGCTATTTTTGAAATAATTCCACATCAATTCAATTGGATTAAATTCACATTGGACTACTGGGATAACGTTTTATTACTCTCCTCGTAATTCTTTGACCACTTTTTCGAGCAATTATTGCTTTTTATAATTGTATATACGAGATAATTCTAAACGCGAAGCCCTGGTGATTTCGTCAAATGACATGAATCGTTCTGGTAATGGAATCTTTCGTCTGTTCAATCATTCAATTATATTTTATTTTTTCCAAGCGGTTGTTGGATTTTTAAAATCACTCACATATCGTAATCATTCTTTATAATGCTGTCCGTTCGTCATGGTAATCATCCGAACCGTTTCTCTAATGAAGCATTTGGTACAACTGGTAAAAAGCCGTTTTCGTTGCCAATATTCCGTTCTTACAGCAGCTATTGTAGTAGCTTCCATCAAGATTGGCCTGTAAGTAAAATTGGTTTCTTTACCAATCTTTTTAATGTGGTGGTATATACTTGTGGAAAATCCGGTCAATCGTCTGTCAATCTTTGATGCAGCTTGACTATAGTTAGAAACCTTTTTTCTATATAATAATTTAATATATGTCTTGATATAACGCCCTTTAGAGAATCATCGCCATCTACTTTCGGTCTACCAGTACTACTTGCCCTTCTTCAATTGGTGCGCTTACAACACTTCTTGATTAAGAATAATAGAATAATAGCCATTTTTTCCGCTTCGAAGAAAGCCTTTAGCTTTATAACAATCTGTTTAAACTCAGCGGACATAAGCTTAGACATTTTTCTTTTTGTTAAGAAGCTGCTACGATATACGTATATACTCGTATATATATATATATATATATATATATATATATATATATATATATATATATATATATATTCATTTTTATTTAAATTTCCAAGGGCAATGTTATGTTCCATTATTTTTAATCGAAATTACACCCTGTATTGTAGAAATCTTTATTTGCTTCTACCTTTCGGATTCGTAACTTTAAATCTTTTATCAAGAAATACACTACATTGACAACTTCTTTTTGTGACATAATTTTGTTCTTAGAATACTAGATTTAAATTATTAATTTTGGTGAGCTCGTCTTCTTGTTAGAGGTCGATTGTAATATTCGTTGCTACTTTGTTGTTCAAGTTTGATTTTTGTTATGAGTGGACGAGATACAGTAGGGTGTGTGTTGCTGTGGATAATAGTTTTCGGCACCGGAGGTAAACGTTGGCCATTGTCTCTATTATTTAATGCTTCTGGTCTTTGTTCCATTTGTGTCGCTTCTCTAATTAGGTCGAGCGAACAGCCTAACATTATCTGTGTTGATTACATGTGCAGTTTCTATCTTATGAGTTGTTAACGAGGATGACAGGGTCTTTTGTCTAATGGCTACTTTGTATTCTTCAGCTCGAACAGAGATTCTGCGATTCGTTTGTCCAACATAGCTGCATTTGCATGTACTGCAAGGTAATACGTATGCCCCTTGATCTTCACCATGTACAGTATCTTTTGGGTTACGTAAAAATTCCAGTGTTTACAGTGTTTTTGTGGTTTCAAAACTGTGTAAAATTGACTTTTTGGAAACTTCCTAGCGATAGTGACAGTTATTCCTTTTATGTAGGGAAGCATCACTAATGTCTTGTTTCTTCTTTTTGGTTGGTTTGAATATTCGTTCGGTTATTCTTTCTTAAAATTATATTGATAACTCTTTGTTTATAGTCATTATGTTGTAATATTTCTGTAATGTTTTCAATTTCGACATCTTTACTTATATTGTCTGTGAGTTTAAAAGATCTTGTAACGAGAGATTGTATCACAGCGTGTAGATGGCAAAGATGATGATGTGAGCTAGGGTTTAGGTAGCGGCTTGTATGTGTGGTATTTGTGTAAATAGCTTGGTTGAAATTTCCATCGTTGTTCTTTGTAATTAGTATATCCAAAGATGGAAGGCTATTGTAGTTTTCTGTCTCCATTGTATGGTTCTATGTCTGCTGTTGAGGTGTTCTAGAAAGAGGTTTAGTGTGTCTTTACCATGTGATCCAATAACTAACGTGTCGTCTACATATCTACACCAACATTTAGGTTTTAAAGGAGACGATTCTATTGCTGTAATTTCGAAATCAGTCATGAATATATTGGCAACTGCCTGTGAAAGAGGTGAGCCCATTGGTGCACCCATAGTTTGCTACAAAATTCGACTTTGTAGGTGAAATAAGTTGATTGCATGCAATGTTGGATTAATTTTATGAAGTCTTCATTGATTCAATGTTTCTTTCTTAGAAACATTGATTTAACGTAAAACCAACTAATATGTCACTAACTTCGACATTTCTGTGTTTTAATAGGAAAACGAAAGAGTTTTCTTTATGTATTAATGAGCTTTTTCAGCTATTGGTTGTAGTTTGTGAGCTAAGAAATGGGAAACTTTACGTGTAGGTGAATTCACAGTACTTACAATTGGACGTAAAGGCCAGGATTCCCCTTTGTGTGTTTTTGGTAATCCATACATTTTAGGAATTTGACAGTTTTTTTCTCGCGGGATAATTTCTTTCTTAGTGTTTTCGTCTAGGTTAGTAGAGTTCACTATCGTCTTTGTTTTCTTTTCAAGGTACGTTGTAGGATCATTTTTGTTTTTCTTGTATTCAGGGGCATTCAATAACTTAAACATTCGTTGGTGATAATCTTTAGTTTTTACAATAACAGTAGTGTTACATTTGTCCGCTGATAAAACTAATATGTCTTTGATAAGTTGTAGTTTTTTAAGAGTTGTTAATTGAGTAATATTTGAGGTATGAAGTTTAGAATTTTTTAATATGTGAGCTATTTCTAGTCTTATTTCTTCCGATTTCGGTTTTTCTATGTTTTGTAGACTTGCTTCGACATTGGTGATGATGTCTTCCATAGGAACGGTTTTTGGTGTTATTGCATAATTGAAGCATTTGTTTAGGATTTCTATAGTATCTTCATCACTTTCTAAATCTGGTAAGTGTTTTACAGTTTTTAATGACTGTAACTCAAAAATTAAAACAGAGAGACAAAAAAAGAAGTTGGAAAACTTAAAACGAAGAACACAGACCATTGTCCCACCACTTCTTGATAAAGGGTTCAAAGTTATGAACCCGGAACGTAGAAGCAAATAAATATTTCTAAGATACACGGTATAAATTCGATTAAAAATAATGGAATGTATATATATATATATATATATATATATATATATATATATATATATATATATATATATATATACACACACACACACACACACACACACACACATTTTTGCAATGCCGTAGAGGTTGACGGTTCAAATTTTTTGAGAAATTCAACTTAAATCTAAACGGTAAACTAAAACTACTACGAATTTACATTATGTTAACCCCCTGTATAAAGTTTCATGACAAAATTCGTATTTTTAATTTTTTTTCATTATTTTGGGCTTTGCACAAAATTCTTACAAGTTTATTATTTTAATGTGATAAACAGTGTGCCATTAAAAGTAAAAACTTGGGCACTAGTGTCAAATTTCATGTTTTAGCAAAAATTATACTGAAGTGTAACACACAGTACCCACGTCAAGAAATTGTTGTAATTAAATCTTGAATCAGTCGACCTAAGCGAATTTGTGATCCTGAATTTTTGAAAGAAGAAAATATTTAACAAAATCACTATAATCTAATGGATATTTACTTAAATATATTACTAATGTGCGAAACATAAAGACCATAAAGAAAAACTAGGCCCGAAGTTGATACTGATTTAATGTTACAGATAAGATTGAAACAACCACAATTAATCATTCAAGTACAATGAATGTCACCTTCAAACACATTGTTATCTTCCGGAATGTATAAGTTATCTTGTTCTTGTAGAAAAGTATACATTGGAACCACAAGACGTAAATAACACATGGGAGTTTGTGTAGATTAGGTCAACCTGAGAAATCTCCGGTAACTGAGCATGATTTAAAAAAATTAAATCATGACATTGAATTTGATAATATGAAAATATTGTCAAGAAAAACTCATTATTATGTCCGTTTACAATGGGAAGCTAATGCGATATAATTTACATTATGTTAACCCCCTGTATAAAGTTTCATGACAAAATTCGTATTTTTAATTTTTTTTCATTATTTTGGGCTTTGCACAAAATTCTTACAAGTTTATTATTTTAATGTGATAAACAGTGTGCCATTAAAAGTAAAAACTTGGGCACTAGTGTCAAATTTCATGTTTTAGCAAAAAACTATTTGTTTCAGTCTTCTGTGAGAAACATTTTTTTTTATAATTTATTAAGTTCAGTAAAAGGTACACAACAATAATTTTTATAACAATTAACTAATCAACCTGATCTCTCTCTCTCAACTATTCATCCATCTATTTGAATGCAGTTTTTGATTGTTTTACGGTTCTGTTTAACTACTTGTCTAAGTTTCGGGATAGTGATTTCTGGCAAACTTGCCTTGGTCTAGCGCAAAGACCATCTCGATTTCTTGGCCTTGTTTGGTAAACTTTGTTCTTTACTATTCCACAAAAATAAATGTCAAGAGGTGAGATAACGGGAGCCTGGGGGGCCAAAGTTCAAAAGGTCTACTTATTCCTACCCAACTCATGGGAAAATTTTGATCCAACCATTGAAGCACAATGCTTGAATTGTGAATGCTTGAATCTAGCTGTACATACATATCTTGTCGCACATAAAGGAGGACGATCTTCAATTACATCCCAAAAATCCACTTCAAAAAAGTTAACTAAACGACCGGCATTTAATTATTGATGAAAGAAAAAAGGACCAATTATTCGGCCATCTAAAATCCCACACCATACATTGACTTTCTGGAAATACTGGTCTTTACAATTTATAATCCAGTGAGGATTATTTCTACTCCAGTATCTACAGTTTTGAGACAATACAACTCCATTAGTGGTGAATGTGGCTTCGTCAGTAAACGTAATCTTCGCCAGAAAATGTCTGTCATTTAAATAATTACATTATGCCCAGTAACAATAGTCTTATCTCTTATTCTCATCACTTTCTTTTAACGTAGGTAAGAACTTCGGTTTATAGGGCTTCATGTTGTGACCAACGAATCATCTGCTGATCTTATCTTTGCTAATATTCAGTTCAGACAGTAAAGCCTCATGCGCGGATTTGCTCGATTTTCCGCCAATATATTGTTATCTTCAGGATGGGGGTGTATTCGACGAGCTTGACCATTCCCCGTTTCATTGAAAAGAGCATGTTCAGCGACTGCTTTTCCGTGAGTAATGGGAGCACGTTGTGGATGTCTCAAGTTAAACGCTGCAGCAACTTCTCTGCTTCTACGAGCATGATCAAATGTTGGTATCGCTACATCGATGATACATTCGTTATCTGGCCACTCAGTTTACAATCCTTAAATCAATTTTTGGGCCACTTAAACAAAATTCATCCTAACATCAAATTCACAATGGAAATTGAAACGAATAATTCTATATCATTCCTGGATATTTTAGTAACAAAACTTTCTAGTGAAAAATTTAAATATAATCTCTACCGAAAACCTACTCATACCGGACGATATTTAAATGCTGCTTCACACCACCATCCCATCCAGATGCATTCAGTTATGAAATCATTGTTTTTTAGATTACTTCACTTAAACGACGAAAATTCAAGACATCATGGACTCGAAGATGTCACAAAAATTTTAATACAGAGTGTTTACACTAAATGGCAAATTAACAACGTAATGAAAAAGATTAATATCTCCAATATACAACCAATACATTCAGTTACAAGGATGGAAACTAAAAAACACTGTGTATTACCATACATCAAAGGTGGTATTGTTCGCATTGCCAAATAATTTCCTAAAAACGATTTTCGAACCGTTTTCAAACTTTACAAAATTTTAACCCAGTTAATAAGAAATCCTAAAGACAAAAATTACCGGTGAATGCCAAAGCGTATATGATATTTCATGTAGTGATTGTTTAAATAGTTACATGGGCCAAACAAATCGTAAATTATTTATTAGAGTTCAGGAACATAAATTAGCAATTGAACAAAAGAACACTAGCTCTTCACTAGCAACTCACCATTTGGAAACCGGTCATATGATAGATACTAACAAAATTAAATTACTAGCACCAAATTACCATTTACGAGGAAGAATTATTAGAGAAGCTATCGAAATTGAAAAACGTCCGCATGCTTTAAATAAACGCAACAATAGTCTACAATTGCCCATAATTTGGAAAAACATAATTACCAAAATTACCCCGTCACCATTACCACCTAAACCTCCTGAAATTCTTACAATACCTCAAGATCAATATAACTTCCCATAATGAACCAACGACACCCAGCTACACCCACAAAATAAACTCGATAAATATAAAATCATAGAGTTTAAGTTTCACTTTATTGTCATTCTTGAAAACGAAGACGAAGAGAAGTTTTCGAAGCGTAGAATTATAAATATAAAATATACACAAGTTTTTCCGAAAATGGAAGTTTTATTTAATATAAATACTCGTGGAAGCCTTAACCGAAATATATATACAATGCGCTCACAAAGTAACGTATAAATTCATTATTTTCGAAATCCTTAATTTGTGGTCAAAATCCTGCGACACGTCGATTTTTTATTTTGATTCTGGACTTTATACTATGTCACACATGTAGATGGCGCTGCGCACTTTCAGGATATGACGTCAAAGTTCATATTTTTAAATCGCAACCCTGTATGTTCTTCTTGGAAATCGATGCAACTCTTTCTCCTGAGTTCTAAAATGCCCTATTTATTGGGATTATTTGAAACAGTATATGCGCGATATTAATTATTAAATGTGGCATAATTCGAAAAGTGACGAGTGGTGTTAGCGTTATTGTCGTGTATAATATTCTATTTTATGTTGTACTAGTACGTAACTAATTAAGCATTTAGAGTTGACACATTATTCGTTAACGTCAAATACTAACGTCCACGGCAATTTGGATTACATAAAAGAATAGATAACATTCATATTATCCGCACTGTGGTTAAAGTGTTACCTTAGCAACCCATTTTTATTTATAAAATTGCAGTTTAACCTTAAGCACAAAATAATAGTAATTTATTATACAGGAGGATAACGGAGAAATTTAACATCGAGTGGAAGATGGTAATCCAAGAGTGGCGTTAGCCATTGTTGAATGTCTTTCACGAGATGTTAATTTCTCTTTATCGTCAGGTACAACATTTTATTTTATTTTTGTATTTTGTCACGTTTCTCGTAAACGTCAAAAGCTACAATTTGGATTACATAAAAGAATATATGAATTAATTTATCTAGGCTGTGATTAAAGTATAAATACCTCCGAGTATAAAATTGTATTTTAATCACATGCACCATAAAAAAAATTACTTGGCCATATTTTTAATTGTATAGTTTAAAATTATTGATTGCTGTACCAGTAATTTAGAGTAATTTTTTATCCAACATTCTAGCAGTTTGTTACGAAGAATAAGTAATAAGTAACATTAAAAATATTTTAAAGGGTAAACTTTCTTGAAGGTTTCTTATATCGTCTGATAATCATTTCACGAGTTAGGGATTTTACCAACTTGTAAATTTTCTTTTAATTCTAAAAAGTTTTTGATTAACAGCTTGTGTTTTAATCAGTTTATGCTGTGTTATAATGTGAAATAATTTATTGTGTTTTAAGCAGTTGAATGTAATTATGAACTCTACGGAATATTTTTATTAAAGTTACTGTTAAGAATTCTTCAACATGATTTACTACATATCATTAGCAAGAAAATGTGTATAAATAAAATACATCAAAGAATAAATACTAATAATATAATAATACACTATGTAAAGATGGTAAAATGTGACTCATTAATCAATCTTGTTTCTTGAATATGTACTTTTGATCTTGTAGCAACTTTTAATTAAGAAGAAAGTACGGAAACGAATTAATGCTGTAGTAAAGATCATGTAGCCTTGCATTTTAATCGCAGTAATGTGAAGTTTAGTTTTCTGTTTTAGAACTGCTTCTATTAGAATAACATTTTGTAATTAACAAGAAAAAGTAAAAAAGCATTCCTATTGAAATTGAAACTGTAATGAATACTTTTTTCAATCTTCAAGTAGATTAATACGTTTTATATACGCTTGTATTTATGTAGTTCAGTGGAATAATAATAATTTACTTTAATTTTGTAGTAATTAAAATTAGAGATGTTTTAAAATTAATTAAATAATTTAGTCTTTACTATTATCTTAATCATTACAAAGTTCAGCACAAAAAGTTTATTGCCTGTAGTTTAATCGGATTTAGTGAGCTTCGTATATGAACAAACAAGAATTGAAGGTATATACCTAAAACATTTCTGTTTTCTTAGTCCTTTCTACATACATTTTGTCGCTTCATCTATTTTGATTAATTTTATCTCGTTTACTTTACTGTATTTATAAAAGTATACTTTTTGCTGCGTACATTGTAGTTTTTACGAATTTCATACTACGTAATTATGGTGCTTTGGCAAAATAAAGTGCTCATAAAGCCAAACGCCGTACGTTGATAACACAGTAGGTATTATATATTTCTATTTCACTTACGTAGGAGGCCACCTTATTAGTGGGTTTTGTGACAAAGTAGTTTGAATGGTTGGAATTACGACATACATATGAACAGAAAAATTTAAATAAATAATTGATGATTATTGTACTGGTGTCAACCTCTTGAATAAAGAAAAACTTAATATAAATATTTTGTAAAATACTTCATATATCTTTATAATTTTCAATTTATTACATTCTACTAAATTACACAATTTACTTTAATATTACTGTATTACAATGGGTTCCGTTGAGGACAAAATGGAGTGGGGGAAGCCACGCCCACGCGGCCGTTGCCATTTCCTACGCGGGCCTTTTTCAACCCTTAGACGGAATTTTGAACCCCTTTATGGTATTTTACCCCTAATTAGTGACCTATTGGCTGCATTACGAGTCTTTGAGGGTGGGGTTGGCTTCTTTTCGGAGGCGATTTTCAACCCCTTCATGGAATTACCATCCCCTTGGTGGTATTTTCACCTCTAATTAAAGCCTTTTTGGTAGTTCCATTCGCGCGCATGCTATTTTCTGATTGGGGGGGGGGGCTGATGGTAGGCCACGTCCCCTAATTTCTGATTGGTCCGTGGACTCCGCCCCCTGGTTTCAGATTGGTTACTATATTCTAATAAGAGCTTGTTCTCAGCCCTTAGACCCGGTATAGGACTTCGGAGCTCTCGCGGCATTTCGTTTTTAATTGTGAATCGTGATTAAATTTTGTAGGCTAACTTGTTTTGTCGGTCATTTTTGTTTTAGCGGGAAATTTGAAATTGTATTCTAATATGAGGGCCCTCATGCTATCTCATAAGGCCTGTATAAGACGCCGAAAATTATTCGCCCCCTTCTCAGCTATAGATCTCCGGCGGCCGCCATTTTATAATTTTAATTATGACGCCATAATTAAAATCCGCCGCTATTTTTTTTAATTGCGTCATCATTAAATTCTTGCCGCATTTTGTTTTAAATAATGAGTCATAATTAAATTTTGTAGGCTAACTTGTTTTGTCGGCCATTTTCGTTTTGGCGGGAAATTTGAAATTGTACTATCTTATAAGGCCTGTATAGGACGCCGGACCTTGCGCTCGGGCCTTCGCCCCTTGTCCTGTCTTCGCTCCCATGGCAGGAAATTTGAAATAGTATTCTAATAAGGGGCCCTCATGCTATCTCAAAAGACCCCGGAACTTGTTCTGTTATTGTCCCCTTGGTAGGAAATTTAAAATAGTGTCGATTTTTGTCGGATATTTTTGTAATTTGTGGAATATTTGAAATTGTATTATAGTAATAATAAACAGGAAAAGCAAGGTCCATACCGTAACTACATTTTCAAGGTACCAAACCCATTAGTCACCTAATTATGTAAAGACAAACACGGTATGATTCATTTCCAATTTTGATAAAACAATAACAAACTTTTACTAACCAATTACACCTATAGTGTCAGGGAAAAACCTAATAATTACCTAACTACGTAAAGGTAAACACGTTTACCTTCATTTCAAGTCATAATCTAAGCTCTCTAGCATTTTTTGTTGGTGGAAAATTTGAAACTGTATTCTAATAAGTGGGCCCTCATGCTACCTCATAAGACAGGTATAGAACACATGAACTTGCTCTCGGGTTTTCGCCCCCAAAATTCCACAGTGGATTTGCTTCTAATTATGAATCATAATTAAATTTTGTAGGGTAACCTGTTTTGGCGGCCACTTGAAGACCATTTTTCTTTTGGCAGGAAATTTGAAATTGTATTCTAGTATTCATACTAACTCATAAGACAATTGCAGGACTGCATAACTTGTTCCGGTGTCGTCGCCCGTTGTCAGGTCTTCACCCCTTGGCGGGAAATTTGAAATTGTATCCTGTTAAATGGCCCTAACGCTAACTTGCAAGACGGATATAAGACGCTGGAACTTGTTCTCGGGCCTTCGCGCCTTGTCAAAAGACTGAAATTAATCAAATCAGCCGAAGCATATCAAACAATCTGGGTCAAATCAAACAAATCAAATCAATTAAGCAAATCACTCTAGTTCAATTCATTCAAAGCAATTAGCCAAATCAGTCAAATAAATCAATCTCAATCCAACCAAACAAGAAGCTGTGCTAACAATTCATCATAACCTTCAGGTAACACTTCTCCCACGGTATATACACAATTCCTATGAGCGACCTCTTACGTTGTAATAAGTCTAACCGATACTCAGGGCTGGTACTCTCCCTAACCGTGAAGGAACTAGCGTGGGAAAACAGTCGATCATCCGCAAATCACTCTCAACACATTCAATCTCAATCAATCAAATCATAACTTAGACCTTCTAAAAAAGAGCTTACAGTTCAAAAATACTGGTAAGCTTGCTAAAAATCAATCACCACGAAAAACTAGATGAAGTGTACCCCGAGATTACTGGTAATATACGAATATAAATTCAGCGTGAAACACTACCGCAATATATTGCATACGTGTGAACATATGTGCGTGTGTCCACGTGCACATGCGTGTGTGCGTGTGGGGGAGTATGTGCATGTGTGTGAGTGGGTGTGTGGTTGTGTGTGTGTGTGTGTGTGTGTGTGTGTGTGTGTGTGTGTGTGTGTGCTTCGTGTGTGTGTGTGTGTGCGTGTGTGTCTTCGTGTGTGTGTGTGTGTGTGTGTGTGTGTGTGTGTGTGTGTGTGTGTGTGTGTGTGTGTGTGTGTGTGTGTGTGTGTGTGTGTGTGTGTGTGTGTGTGTGTGTACGTGTATGTACGTGTAAGTGCGTGTGCGCGTGTGTGCGTGCGTGCATGCGCGCGTTGCGCGTGTTCATGGGCGCGTTGCGTGTGTACATGCGCGTTGCGTGTGCGTGTGGGTGCGGGCGTGTGGGCTTATGTGTGTGTGTGTGTGTGTGTGTGTGTGTGTGTGTGTTCGTGCGGGCGTTCATTCATGTGCATTGGTGGTTGTGTGTGTGTGTGTGTGTGTGTGTGTGTGTGTGTGTGTGTGTGTGTGTGTGTGTGTGTGTGTGTGTGTTTGTGTGTGTGTGTGTGTGTGTGTGTGTGTGTGCACGTGTATGCGTGTGTTTGTTGTAACGTGACAATATTTGTCTATCGTTACCTTAATGTAAGTTTCGAAATTTGCATTATTATTGCTAAATACATTTACATTAAATTAGTATCTTTAAGCATTTAATTTTTGGTTCAATAATTAATTTTTTTATATCTCAATATTTTCTCTTCAGTCTACATAATTACGAACGTCCCTGTGTATATTTTAGATATCGATTTTTGTGCTATGCGTAACGCGAATTGGACACGTTTACGCATTTCCGTTTATTATCCCGTGCAGTTCACACGTTATCTTTTTTATGTTTTGCTTCTTTTGCATAAGGTATGTAAAGGCGTCTAATTACATTTGCTATATATTATTTTTAACTGGGAACAAATGTATTAACTAAGGTACGAACAAAGGTAGAAATAAGGTAGGAATAAGGAAACCGCTTATCTTAAGAAAAAGCTCTTGTATTGGAAAATTTATGTATCGTTGGGAAGCGTGGTACGACATCACGAACTTAACTTTGTTAAAATGGCGATGATAATGCAATGTCATCTTTATGAGTGTCTATAAATGGAGATACCTTTGTTTTGCATAAATCACAGATGCAGTTATATCTATTCTGCGTGAAACATTTAAAGGGAAAGTTTCCTTCTGTTAATACCTGCTACAGTTCGTTTATGTTGCGTTTATTTGTACGTTAAATACAAATGGAAATTACCTTAACATTATCGTATGTTTGTCATGGAATTGGAAATGAAAGTTCTCAAGCTACAGTTCGTTTAAGACAAGATTAAAATATTTATTTTGTACAAGTAAGTACTTATTCTTTTAGTGCAGTTTAACTAAATAACAAATCAGTTAGTGTTATTTTGATACGGTTAAAGAAAGTAACAGCTGAGTCCTGCTCCTACGATAAAAAAAAACATTTGAGTTCATAACCTATCACAACTGTAATTTGTTGACATATGTCAAAACACGTTTCATTATTGAATACATGTTGATCAAATTGCATTTTGAATTTTAAGTAAACCTATATTGTAAGCTTATGTACAGTGTTGAATTTAGTAATTTTAAGATCGTAAGGCTTCATGAGAAATATCGTTTTAGTTATTTTATACTGATATTAATCAGACATTTTGCTTTATTAAATATACATGTAAATACAGTTGTTTAGTATTATTCAGAGTACCTATTATGCTTTGAGGTACTACCTTTCTCAATTTTTGTTGTATTTTAATTATTAAATTGAGTGGTGCCCAATAAAAAAAATGCTAATACTGATTACACCTATGGAAAAATCCCTGCTTCACTCACACCTGATGAATGAGTTCTCAATTACACATAGTTTTATAAGTTTGTACCTCAATGAGCCAGACGTGGTGCAATATGCCTTTGTAATATAAGAACACCATAATTTTGTATTTGTTATAGCGTGAGCGCGTGTATGTGCGTGCGTGTGTTCGTGTGTGCGTATGTGCTTATGTGCGTGTCAGCGTGTGTGCCTGAGGTTGTGTGTGCGT
>JARFJB010002186.1:867500-982938 GCA_036346205.1 Vesta saturnalis
TTTAGGACGAGTGTCTACTTTTAGTTCTAAATAGTGATGGTAAGTTTCAATACCTGCTTCAAATGTGTGCCCGTTGTGTCAGTGTCATTCAATTTGGAAAATGACATTAGCCATGGTCAATACGAAAATAGTATAATTTGCAAAATATGTTACACGTTAAGGTTACGTACAAATCACTGTTAGTGGGAAGAGTTGTTTTACTAAGATAGCATCTGATGCGTTGATATTTAGAATCACAAGCAGTAATTCTGTCTATAAAACGGAACCACCAAAGCAATATTACGCTACTGTCTAATAGAACCCATTGTTTAAATAGTAAAAGTTTAATAGTCCGTTCTTATCTTATCTTATCGTTTTGATAATTTGTTGCATAAGCGAATTGTCATAATAATAAACGTTAATATGAAAATGTTAAATTTCACCATTATTATACCTTTTTCGTTTTCAATGGTGTATTTTTAATTAATGTTTTACACTAATCTAAAAGTTTCGATAACACATACAGTTATCGTCCTCAGTAGTAATAATATCTTTATTTCAACATCCCTGAAAGATTGTATTACTACTGATGATAACTGTAAGTGTTATCAAACCGTTCAGATTTGTCTAAAACAATAATATACCTGTTTCTTTTTTGTTTTATATTCAGGAACTTATTTATTCGGAAACTTGTATGGTGAGTCTGTCTAGTACAAAATGTTTCTGCCACTGACTCCAAAATGTATCTTTTTATTCGCATGCATCTTCATATGCCCACAAATACATTACTGTATGTATTTAACGCAAAAAGTGGGAGTAGCGACTGGTACATTTTTGTACTGGACGATCTTGAATCTTAAAGTATGGGTCAGTTTAGCGCAACTTACGTAGAGTAGAATGGTGCTCGAATTCTGATTAAAAATAATTTGCGTTAAACTCCATCCATTTCCTTCAACCTACCTATCTCACACAACTGACTGAAATTATTAATGCGCCTCAAAATAAACTTCCAAAGTTACAACGTAAGTTTCACGATTTCGACTCATAATTGCACATAGTTCTCATTTTTAGGTTTTAAATAGTGTATTTAAGATACATTACAGGTCTAGATAACAAGTCCAGTTATCGTTATCAGTAGTAATGATAGAATCAATCAATTTAAGTGTCATGCTGGTAAAATATGGCAACAATTTTTTTAGTTCATTACTGCTGATGGCGATAACTGTATCGGGTGTCCCGTTTATTATGAACTATCCCCTTATATGAGAAAGTACAATAGGTACAAACGTTTTTTTAAAATAAAAGTTCATACACATCCAAACTTTATCTTTTTGTAGAAAATTGAACTAAAAAAATTATATAGAGTGGTGACAAAAGGTTACCTAAATTTTGTTAAGTAGAACACCCTGTATATTATTGCATATTTAAATAACGCTTTAAAAGATAATATCTGTATATATGGAAAAAGGGGTCTGCGATTTTTTGTTTCTGACTATAAGCGTTTATCTGTCAAAAAGTGTCCAAGTTCAAAAACCAGTAAAATGGATTATATTTGACCTCGAAACTTTTACGTGACCCCAAAAAGACTATAATTTAGTCTTCTAATGCTCTCAAATTTAGAAGTTATTAACAAAAAATCTTTTGAAGCGCTATTTAAATATGGAATAGTATACAGGATATTTCAATACGGTATATTTCTGTATTAATGTGAATACACATCTAAACGTTTCGACAATACTTATAGTTGTGAAGATTAGTTTTTTCCTTTTCTCCGCTAATAAAAGATTCAGTAATTAGCACCACGGTTTAAAGGTTTGTGGGCGTTCCGCATAGACAGTGGAACCGAAAACAAGTCCGTAAATTAAACAATATACTAACCGTCAAGTATTGATAATATGTTTGATTAAGTACTATAAATAATTAAACCGCAAAGCGAAATGAATCCCGAACGAGGGATTTGTAATAAAATTGTATTCATGATAAACAGAACTTAAAGATTTAAAAGGTTACACCGTTAACTATAAATACAAATTTTCTTTTTATATTCCGCAATTAAAGCTTGACAAACAATAATTTATTTTGTATTAGAATACATATTTTGA
Organism: Vesta saturnalis; assembly: GCA_036346205.1. Taxonomy (NCBI): domain Eukaryota; kingdom Metazoa; phylum Arthropoda; class Insecta; order Coleoptera; family Lampyridae; genus Vesta; species Vesta saturnalis. The sequence continues at coordinate 869,582 of JARFJB010002186.1, forward strand.
ATACAAAAGTACACTCAAAACCTTTTATATTAATATTGTTTAGAGATAAGTACACCGAAGCATACAAAAATAGAATTTGAAACCGATAAATATAATTAAGAGAGCCTCAAATGAAATTAATAACTAACACCGTAAATTAATTGACCTATTTCCTAGAATTGCATTATTAAATAATGGATTTTGGCCGTGAAACGTTGTGTTTGTGAGTGGAATTTTACTTAAAAGAAACACATGTTAATCAAGTATACCAATATAATTTTGCCATCTACCACTACGTTTAGAAATATGTTTAATTTTGTAATTATAAGCATAAGACGTTCACCAGATTACTTTGGCTACTAATAGTTAAATAATTTCTATAGCACTAACCTAATAAATAACAGCAATAGAATTTTAATCTACTTTCTATTGTGGAAAATAAACTGTATTTTACCAATGCATCCAACCATACGCACATGTGCAGGAGGTAGCCGACTTTTGAAGTTTTTAACTATAAACCGATAAGAAGTGACAGTAATTAGTAATTAATACGTTATATAGAATGAGTATTTATTTGTAGTATTTGGTAGATTTTGGTATCAATCGCTCCATTATTTAATTACCAATAATTTTAGAATGTCGAAATAAGCATCATATCAATAATTGATTTAATTTTAATTAGAATAACTCGGGTCTGATCGTAGAGAAAATTGAAATTTCCACAAAGACCCCACTACGGTCTCCACGACGTTATATATGTAGCTCGCGGGAACGTGCCGTAAACTTTTCATTCTCACTGCGTTTGTATAGATCGAAGCTGCACCTTTATCGAGAATATGAGGTATACTGATGGTTTTAGATTACTTCATTTAACTTATTTTAATAGATACCCGATCTATAATTAAGGTTGACAGCATTTAATTTGTTTCAATACTTGTAAAATTTGCTTTGCTACTGACAACCGTTTATTTAAATTTAACTGGTGCTGTTTGATAAGGTTCAAAGAGCTCGTATTTATGAACATTCATTCATTTATCATAAACCATTGGTGAAGGAGTCTTATTCGTAAAGGGGACCTGTGACCTTTGTCTTCCGTATGTGCTGTTCATCCGAACTAATTCTGTTTCAGCGACATTTTCAACTATCGAAAAGCACCCTAAATTATCCTGCGTTGAGAAACCCAAGCAAGCCGTTTGGAAACCGTACAAGTTCAGCGTTGGACCCATAGACCGACCTGACAATAGCTAATCTTTGAGTGGCGCACAAAATACTTTAACCCGTTTCCACCCATGGAGCGAGGAACCTTGACTCGCAATCCGCCCAGAGGCGGCATCGAAAATAGAATAAATACCGGAAATTATAATTACACTAAATAAATCAAAATTTTCAAACGAGTTTTGATTTTTGTATTGGTGTGCGTTGAGGGCAGGCTTAAACTGCTACCACTGAAACACCCTTACAGTGTAGTAATAAAATCTCTTAGACACGTTTAAGATGAAAATAATTTTTGCAATGTGAAAATTGAAAACGCAAACATAAGCTTGCTATTAATATAACAGTTTGATAAACGCATAAAGCCAACCATGGACTACAATTTTAGTAAAGAATAATTAGAACTTTAATAAATTAAATACTGTTAAACTACCTTGAATATGACAAATCAGAACACCCTCTAAAAGAAACTATTGAATATATTGATTATATTTTTTTATAGCACTGTCTTACTGTCATGGGTCCATGATTTTGTCAAAGATTTGCCGATAATTTTCGAAATTATAAATTATTTGTTAGTACCGTACATCTTAAATGTTGTGTAAACGCAATTGGATGTGAAAACGCATCAATGTTTGGAGAAGATTTTCTATTGTAACGTTTTCATTTGTCTTTTACGTGTTTAAAAGGTTTATGAATTTATTTATTATTTTATGAAACAAAAAAAATTAAGCTTTTGTTCTTGATCAAAGTGAGTTTAAGTGAAGTTTAAAAGGAAAATTTGATTTACGCTTTTGGTATCGATGTTTAGGAAAACCCTTTTACTAAGTTGAGAGGAAACATTCGTTATTGTCTTTGTAAATAAGAATAGTTTTGAATAAATAAATGTTTTCGTTATTTCAAATTGGGCGAATTTCGTTAAATGAAGTTGAGATTGCATCATATAAAATCAAATTAGAGAGCGCACTCAAATTATAACATTGTATGGTACATCTTTCGCAAAAGTTAAATTTAGCCGCCTCGTTTAAGGTTGGATATCAAACAAAGAATTTGTCTTTATATACTGGGCACAAATTTCAATTTACCATACATCCATTACTTAGATAAGGTTTCGAGAAGAGGTAGGTGTTGTTGACGTTGCAATTTATCCGGACGATTTTCGAGGTTGACTTCGTAGATGCACGTACTTAGAAAATTTAAGTACCTTCTTCTTTAACTGCCTAAGTAAATGGAGGGGATTTAAAAAAACAATTTGGCGACAAGTGAAATTATTTACGAGAGCAGTAGTACAAGTAGTAGCTTAGGCGTAAAAGTGTTCAGTTTTTTTCTTTACTGTGACGTATTGATTACCGAGGAATAACGTTGATCAAGGTCTGTGTTGAAGGAACTATCGTAGCAGGGTTCTTATTCCTCATCACCCAAATAAGGGATTGTATAATCGTTCAATCTTCACGAGTTTATCGTTACGTGTAGTTGGTCAATAGAGACTTATCGAGATCCGGAAAGGTATTTAGTGTGTATAGTCACCAAGTACTTTCGTCGTTCTCTGGAGAAGTCTTCGCTTCTTGCGGAAAAATACAACGTACTTTCCAAACCTTCATACGTAAAGTTCACAGTTTGCCGTTAATTAAATAACCTGCTGTAAATAGACCAGCTTTTTTGTTAAGTTACATAAGTATTAATCAGGACTTGTACATTAACTAACAGTAATAAGTATCAATCAGAACTAAGTCACAGTAAAGTAAACTTAATATAACTGTTAGTGTACATGCAACCAATTGAAATTTAATCATAAGAGTTGAAAGAGAGACCGTCATTGACTGAATTGCATGTGGAGCTGCTGGCGTCGTTTTAACAACAACCATAGAGCCGAGGTCCTCCAACAGGTCCGTTCCAGATGACAGTGTAACAAAACGGCATCTTCCTCCTAAGGCAACATTTTTGTGTTTTTTTCTTATTATTGTGGTAGGTGATTAAAGCTAATAAATTTATGGTGGTAATTTGTATGATTTTGCTATGGGTTAGTGGACACGGTTGAATACGCCTTTTCATTAACTTTTCATTGTTTTTTTTTTATTGTTCAAAGTGTAGTACAGGCATATCCATCCGCATTATTATCTAAATTGATTTCACTGTTTGTTTTTTAAACTTTTGTTTAAACTGACGGATTTACATCTAAAATTATGTAACAATTGCGTTTTAAGCACGCCATTTATTTGTAAAAAGAAAAGTAACCATTTATTATTTTGGACATTTTAATCAATTTTATAGTATATTTTAATAGAAGTCACGTGAGCTAACTAGATTCACTGGTAGTAAATAACCTAGGTGATAAGATTTTAAAATCGGTGTTAACAATTCGATGGTTCTGTTCTTTATTTATTTATTCATACTACATATATTTATGGTTATTGGACTTGCTTTTTTTATGTGAACCTATTATTACACAGCATCTGACGACGCGCATTTTTTTAATGCTTATTGTTTTTTTTTTATTTGTTCTTCGAATTAACGTCATTACATTGTGTTTAGTTAAATAAAACAATTACGGCCGAAAGCTTTTCAAGCAACTATTTAATTATAGCGTAACATTTAGAGGCCGATGAATCGCTGCTTTATTTTCTTTTATGATTTGAACATAATAAATTGCAATTTGAAGAAAACTTTGTTTTTTGATCAAAGAGATTGATCCATCTCAGTAACAGTAACACTTTACACAGTAACAGTATATACCAAATCAAAACAAACTGCAAACTACTTAATATGATAAACTCATTTGTAAACACTAACACTGATAGGTAAGTATTGAGAATATTCACCAAATCCTAATAATTTGATGCGCTGATTAGAAACAATTTGAAACAAGTGACGAGCAAATTACGTGCTATTGTTTTCATTCCACCAACCACCCCCGCCCGCGCCCTTCCGAGACGCAATAAACACGCCGGCGCCAGTCCGGGCGCGGCTGCGACCTGCAACACGATCGCCCCGCGCTTTTGTTCTAGTTAGATAAGCTTTTTTTAAATTTCTTTAGGGAAGTCAAATGAAAAAGCAATTAAATAAAATATAAATAACTATTATCAAAGGCGCTTAAACCAGCGAGCACGTGGCGGCTGGCGCCCCCCCCCCTCGCAGCGTATCGCCCTGGGTCATGGTCCCCTTGGCCCTAGGGTAAATACGCCGCTGTTCCCAATGCAAATGAGCAGTAACTTCCTGCAGGGAAGGTGCCGCCACCACTAGCTTTTTAGACATGATACCAATACCACCACCACAGTCACCATTAACCAGATTTCTAAAGAAAAATATGAAAGTCATGTTTTACTTTGTAAGAAATTTAAGAAAAAATTATTTGATTTATACTACTTCTTGACATAATTACAATTTCATGTTTTAATCAAAACTATTTGCCTTTTTCGACAAAATGTACTATTTCTATGTAGATACATGCATTTAATTTATTTTAAAATTTTAAAAATCAATAATTTTTCAGTTTCAAACAACAATCAATTTTCTTAATCTACTTATTACAAATATAATGCTAAAGTTTTCATAAGAAAATAAATGATTTAAGTTATTAGAACAGTTTTTTGTATAGGTTTAAAAAGTTTTGCATAGTAATTCTGCAATTTGAGATAAATAGTTAATGTTACACCAATAAACTGTCCCAAAGCATAGCTTAGTATAAATTATTTTGATGTACTCACTGAAAGTGGTTTTTTCAACACAAACAAATCAAATTTTTTAACACAAACTTCACAACCTTCTGTGTCTACTTCTTCACAGCAAATGCACAAAAATCGGGAAATAAAGAAAAGCGTGCAGAAACGGGTTGCCACCAGATATCAATTAATCGTTTGTTTTGGCTAGTACCCTAAAGCACATATGGTCCAGAACATAAATTTGGTTGCATTGAATAAATTCGGAGAAACACCAGCTTTAGCAAAATAAAAATCCCAGAAACGATATATTACTCAACGTACTTCTGTAAAAGCGCGTTTAGTAAACGCTTTTTTTTAAATAAACACAGTTATTATTGTAATTATAAGTTATTGTTAAATTATGAATAAATTTTTTAAAGTACTAACTTCAATTATTGCGACAAATTCGTACACAAAAAAGCAAAATAGCGACAATTCTATTGAAATAATAAGAAAAACACCCCCTCCCCCAAACTCCCCCTCCCCCCTAAGAAGTGAATTTTGGAGTGCTACGGGTCAAATCGTTTTTTTTAGTCTAAAAAACAACTGTGAAAAACCGCTTGCTTGTAACATCAAATGCGGTTTTTTCCCAATATTTTGAGTGTACCGCGCGCACCATATTTATTATAATTTAGTGGGTTTATTGTACCGGGTGGGCAAGCAACCGTATCTCTTGTGATTGATTTTTTTGCGGCACGCAATTATTTTAATTAAGCGTGAAAATATTTTTGAAGCCTTTCAGGTTGGCGAGATCTGCTGGTCCCAGTGCCGCTTGAGAAGGTTACGTTTAGGTAAGCGAGTTATTTGAGTATTTTGAGCGAGCTGTGAGCTAACAAAATTAGGCATTTCAGCCTTTACCATGACATTTCAAATACTCTGGCGCCATTTTCCGGTTTTATGTCGTTTCAACCCCTATTTGGACATATAGATGATAAACTATCCTATTGTGCGCAAAATTTACTATACCGAATCCACCCCGACCGCTGGCTAGTCGGGCAAAGGCCAAGTTTATCTGTTATTTCGTGTTACTGCAAGTTTATATCGTAACATTACTACTACTTATCTTCAGTGGAATAATAACTCCTATGGACAGCTTGATGGTGTAGCAATAGACAGTAATCTTATTGCTGTTATAGCTAATTTTTGCATGAAAAAATTTGAAACATTAGCATTACAAAATGTACCTAAAAAACCTTTGGTTTGGTATAGATATTCAGAGGACACATTTGTTATTTAGACATGCAGAAGAACCACTACATGAATTTTTAATTTTTGTAAATGGTATACATCCTAGCATCCAGCTTACCATCAAAAAGGAAACTAATGGAAGTATACCATTTCTTGACATACTATTATCTAAAATTAATAATTCACTTTCTTTTAAGGTTTATAAAGAGCCGACACACACTGATCGAAGCCTTCATAAATTGTCAAGCCACCATCCACCTCAAAAATTGATGTAATTGAATCTTTAGTTGATCGAGCAAAACGAATCTGTGATCTTTAATTTTTTCAAGAAGAATATAAATGTTTAACTTACAAGCTAATGGATGTTCACTTAACGATATTAATATTGTTACATCTGGTAAACGTATTCATAAAAATCAGTGCTTAACGTTGATACTGCTTTCCTTCATTTTATAACTAATATTACAGATAGAATTGGAAAAATTAAATCTAAATTAATCATGGTGTTAGGACTGTTTTTGAACCTACAAAAAAAATTAAGGAACATTTAAAGTCACTTAAAGATATTGTATGTTATCCTGTTCATGCGGAAAAGTATATATTGGAATCACAAAACATAGTTTTGATGCAAGACGTAAAGAACATATGAGATTTTGTGTATTAGATCAACCACCGAAATCTGCAGCAGCTGAGCATGCTTTAAATGATTTAAATCATGAGATTCTATTTGATAATATGGAAATATTATCAAGACAAACTCTTTAATATGTTCGTTTACAACGTAAAGCTGTTAAGATATATAAACATCCTAATAACTTCAATAGACAAGAATAGTGTCTACGTTTAAATAGGTTTTGTCGTCTTATAATTAAAAGAAAGCAAAGATTAATATTAATGTTAGCTTTTGGTATGTTTATGTTTCTCTGCTGTTTTTTCCCAGACTTGAAATAAATGCTTACATGTTAAATTATCACAGGACTATAATTTAACATAAAATTATAGATTATTTAAAATGTACTACACTGGTTTTCACTATAAAATAATACTTACATTTATTAACAAAGCTATTTCTTTGTTAGATTTGACTAGATTTGTAATTGATGTCAAGTTTCCATTTGTGAAAGCTTTTATCAATTTCAAATTAAGGGTTTTCACAACTTTACACTTAAATCTTAATTTGATTAAATTTTATTAAATTTGCTCTTCGATTATGATATTTTTCAGTATTTGACTTCGACCGGTAGAGAGTATTCTGACCTGTCATCTTCAAGGCAGTTTGACAGTATTTAGTTTATTAAGGATCTAGTTATTCTTGTTGGCTTTATACGTTTATCAAACTGTTATATTAATACCAGGCTTAAAACTGGTTTCATCTTAAACATTTATAAAAGATTTTATTACTACTGAGGGCGGTAACTGTATGTGTTATCGAAACTTTTAGATTAGTATAAACATAAATACAAAAATACACCTGTAAAAAATCTAAAAAGGTAAGTATTTTAAATTCTCTGTATATAAATTTTTTACAAAAAAATAAAGTTCCGATGAGCATGAACAACTTTTATTTGAAAAAAATGTTTGTACCAATTTTACTTTCACATATAAGAGGATAGGCACTTGCCATCGAAACGTATAAATTTTGTATAACTGATCTTACAACACATGATTTAAAACCTGAAAATTATAAGTATTTGCAATGACATATAAGTAATTTGCAAAAGCAGCATTAATTTTGGCTTGTAAATAGATTAAAAAAACAAAAATGGGCACAGATTGTAGCAAATATGTTACAAAGGTGTTGGGAGCTTTAAGTCTTAATTATAAAAGAGGGTGTTTAAAATAATTTGTTTTACTACAACAGTAAACACAAAGCCGGTAAAATTTTATCTCCAGTGTAATGTCAATACTTGTATCGCACAATTTATGTATGCAATTGCACAACTTTTAACGAGATGAGGGATTTCGTGTTATAAAACATAGAATAACAACGTAATGCAATAATAATTTGAAGTGGTAATTACGTTCTTATGTTACATTTGAACGCAAAATTCACCTGGATTTACATAATTCATATTAAAACCCTAAGGAAATAGAAAGTTCTATTTAAACATCATAATTTATCATAGTGTAACATTTCAACGACAGAAATACTACATTAGTTCTCTAAAGTTATGTAGTACTTCTACATTAACTATTGCAAAGCTCTATTTCTGGTAATTTAATTTAGCATGTCTGTTATAAATTACTAAAACTTAAACTTATGAGGTGTTTTTTTTTGTAATAATTATATATTAATGTGTCACGTAGATCTTAATGATCATACATTAAAGATACGAAAATAAATACATCTATAAAAGCCGTGATTTAGATTATTATCATTGACAGTGAAAAAAATTACGGCCAGCATTCTACATCCATATCTAGTTACAGAAGATTAAACATGTTTCTACATAATATCTCATCCTACTAACCCAATTTATACAAATAAAATAAAGAAAAGTGAACTTTATTCAAACCAAGTGAAACTAAGTCGGAAACGTTATCAAACTGATATTTTACACAAGTACCTACTTAGTTTGATTTTTCCTAATTTACTTTTTTAAGCATTACGCTTTCTTGCTTGTTTATTATTTTAGTAAACATAATTTTGGCATACACAACAACTGCTACTTATAAAACTATTTAACGTGTGCTTTTTCCCAGTAGAAAAGATGAAGAACCTAGTTTTAAAGTAGTACATGTGTATTCTATTAAGGTTGGGGTTTCCTCCTATGCCAAAACATGTATTCCTTTCTAAATGCATAGTTTGCTTAAAACGCAATAGTTTTAACTCAAACTTGGTAATGATGTACTTGAAAGTTTGTTGTAGGACTTGTACTATTTTGTTTTACAAGCAAATGTAAAGCAATAGTTGAAAAAATTATGAAACTTCCACCTATAATTTGCTAAACGTATGAAGATATTATTTGACAGATAAGTACATAAGTACATAAGTACAAGTTTTAGAATAGCTTAAGTCATATAATGTAGTGTACAGTAGCATCATACGTAATATGAATGCATTTTGTGACACCATTTTTAAACTGTGCATATAGTAATTTTTTGCCATAAGCGCAATGTAACATTGAATAAAGTGCCATTATTTAGTCACGAAACGCACTCGCAGGAGTGTACTGTATTTCCCACAGATGGCAGCACTTTGTCAAATTTTAAAGTAGGTGAACACGGATGCTTTACATGAAATTCGTTAAGTTCTCCTTGTAGTTCCTTTTTTAACAAACAAAGACAGAAATTTCTCGGTGGAATACTAGTAACTGATAACCAAACCACTTCTATTAGGTATTGGATTACCGATGACGAGTAATTTTTTTTGTGTTTGCAGACGTTCCACGTGTAATGTAACGTTATCGATTCCTTGCCTTTATAATTTTTATTGTATGTAAAACAGTAAAACTCCAATGATTTTTAAATTTCTTTCAGCAATACAAAGTATAAAGCGGCATTTACATTGGTATAGTAAATGGATTATTTACTTGTGCCAGTAACTTGCAAACTTGCAAAACAGCCACTTATCCATTGTAAACTTCGTAGGCAAGTACTTGCACCAGCACGTGTACCAGCAGACTGGCCAGGATAGTAAATAGTTTCCTAGGCTATTTACTTACCCACTAACCTTCACCCACTTTACTAAAATTTTACTGTCCGCGCTACTAGTCTCTGAACTCACTGAATGTAAACAGTTTTGTGCCAGTGAGTAATAGTTATGTTATTGTTGTCTATGTACAGTATACAGTGCAATAACAAATATAATTCAACTCATTACTTTAAAAATAAATGTGTAATTAAGAGCTGGTTGGTATACGTCAGAATGTTATTTGTTAACATACAATTTAAGCAATTAATTAACTTAATAAAAAATGTTTGTTTCATTAGAGAATAACCTGAAAGTCAGTAATTTTTTTTTTATATATCACTGAGGCTTTTTAATTGTGATATTTACAATAAAAGTAAGTGTTCTATAATTAAATTTTACTGTCATTCAAATTCCCCACGCAAGATCAATCCCTAACACAAGTTTATACACGTATCTTACAAGAACCTTCTTATTAGAATACAACTTCAAATTACCAGTCATAACCTACAAAAACAAGTATCATCTCCAACCAGGGGTAACAACAAGAGGCGAAGGCCTACGCTTCTCTTATAAGATTAGGTTAGAACCCACATACAACTGCACCAAGGGGCCACGATAGGGGCCAAGCTCTGCACTTGCCTTATAAGGTTAGGGTCCCCATACCATTTCCAGCCAGGGGGGATGCGACAGGGGGCGAAGGTTCAAGAACAGGTTTTGAAGATCTACACGTGTCTTACAAGAACTTCTTTATTATTAAAAATAATTTTTAATTTCCCGCCATAACCAATCAGAATGCAGAGACTTAGTCCTCCAGTCAGCGCACAGCGGCTGAGTAGTAGGGCTAAGGACCAATCAGAAGCCAGGGAGGCTGGTGCACGTATGACCAATCAGCTGAAAGTGGGGCGTGGCCTAACCTTACACCTTCCAATAGAACACTGCACGTATGCGCAATTGCCTAACCTCCAAGGGGTGTACAGCCAAAAAGGCTCTTAATACAACCAAAAGGATCTTAATTAAGGGTTAAACTCCGACCAAGGGTTGCAAAAGGCCTCCGAAAAGAAGCCAACATCCTGCCCCAATCCCAACTCCAAGCCAACGCCTGGATCAACCCCAAGTCCAAGTTCAAAACCTAGCCCAAGTCCAAGACCAGCTCCAAGTTCCAAGACCAACCCCTAAATGTACCCCTCACGTGCGCAAATACAAAAAAGGCATGGCTGTCAAAAAAGGCTCTTAATACAACATTGAAATTCTATCACGGGTGGAAAAAGACCTCCGAAAAGAAACAATAGGGGTGGAAAATACGGTCTCTCACGTGGGCATATAAAAAAGTGAAACGTGAGGTGGCCCAGGGGGCGGGGCTTGCGACGTAAAAAAAGTGGAGGGGATAGTGTCGGGGTACTACTGTCATGGAATATTATAATAAGCCACAATTTTAATAAGAGTAGTGAAAATGTAAAGGTATAAGTTATCAAATCCTAATGTTTTACATATTAGGAAATTAGTAAGTGTTAATCAGACTGTTTTCCTTATTCGTCGATTTTTACCCTTAGATAGACGATGAAGAATCACTCAAATAATCTAGACATTATATACGATAATCCAACGTTTCTGATAATATTATTCAGTACATAATATTCATTATCTTTGCAAAATTTCTCACGTACTAATAATCTTCCAAAAGTACATTTGGGATGTAAAATTTATTGGCCTGTACTAAAAAGTGCTCCACGGCACTTGGGCTTTGTAAAGTACATCTTAAAACATTTTTTGTATGGCAGCATAGGAGTTTAACATGCAATATTCTGGCAAATGTATGTCATGGCGGCGGACACTGGCAGCAACACCTTAAGTGCTCCGTGTAAAAAGTGTGAATCGAAGGTGGTAACCGGTATTAAATGTTTACGATGTGAAAATGTTTTCATGTAAGTTGTGCAAAACTAGTAAAGACTATAAAATTTGTAAATTACGATGCAATTATATGTTGTGAAGAAAATCGTGAAATGAGTGGTGGAAATTGCTGTAATATTGACAAAGATTTCATTGAAGCGGTAAGCAATATCGCCGATCAAAATAACAAGATTGATATAGGCATATTTAATTATATCATTAAACAAAAAGATAGCATTATTGCGGAATTATGTAACCAAATTGATATTCTAAAATCAATTTCAGTTTGTGTGGAAAATTGTACTAGTTTTAATAAACAAGAACAAGGTCGCACAATTCAACAATCATTATCAAATAGCCCAAAGCAGGTGACTGATACCAAAATGACTTAAATTTCTTATGCTACTATCTTACAAAATAAGAATAACGCCGTTTCTGTTGAAATGGAAAATGCTGTTGTAGAAAAAGTTGTTGAGGTTACTGACGAGAATAACAACAGTAGCAAAGATAACCTCACAGAAGCTCTCAATACTGTATGGAAAACTGTGACACGCAAAAAAAAATAGAAATAAAAATCGCCCGCTCATTATCGGCTCTATTAAAGAATCATTGGCAAACGCGTCATACGCTTTGAAAGGTATTCCGAAATTCGTTGCTATACACGTATAGCGACTAGCACCAAAGACTACTGTGGAAGACCTTACGAGTTTTTTAAAACCACATTTTCCCGAAGTAACATGTGAATTGCTTAACTCTAAAAATTCGGAAATATACGCTTCCTTCAAGGTCGGTATAACAGAAGAAAACTTACTATTATTATCGATCAACTGAACAAATAATTGGAAATTGTTATAAATCGCCATTGGCTGACGTTAAAATATTCATTGCTTCTTTAACGAATGTATTAAAGTATATTTTTAAGCAGAGTACCAACATAACATTGCGTGGGGATTTCAATAGGATGGCCTACCAGAGTCACAGGAATCATATTTACTTAAAACCCAGCGGTACCCATGGTACTGACTGTTTTGTTGGCAATGTTATTTCAGACCATAAAACCATACTTTTTGAATGCTTTTTGATAAAGAAAAAACAGGTAAGAGTTTTTCATATTATAAAAGAACCACGTTCTATTAAACATGTCGTATATTTAAACTTAACCATTTTGAAATATTTGTACTTTTAGATAAAAAATTATCATTTTTCGTCGTAGTTCAAAAATTTATTTTTATGTTACTACCAAATCTATGAATTTGTAACTCCGCGTGTAATTAGTACAGACATTGATGTTTTAACAAATATTATGACTTATTTAATTTTTATACATGGTGTATCAGAAATATGAATTTATAGTTCTTTTGTTTTAAATGTAAATAAATATCTTACCTTAAATACAACATCCTAATATTATTACATTATTGGAAAGAAAATCGAAAGACTTACATTTTTTTGTAACAAGCAAATTTTGTCTATCTACAGCGGTATTTAGAAAATTAAGATTTTTATTATAATTCTTCATGGTATAATAAATGTGCACCCTGTATAATATTAGGTATATTCACCAGAAAACCATCATAATAGTTGCCATACTTAAATAAATGGTAAAATGTATTGACTTTTGTATTACGTATGTGAGTGAGGATGTAATTTCATAAAAAACTTGTAATAAATATAAGAAGAATGAAAAAAGAAACTTGATTATTAAAAAACACGTTGAGTAGAAAGTGCGCTAAAAAGAAGAAAATAATTTTTTCTTTGTATCAAAATGTGATCAAAAATCTTTACGACTGAAAATAAAAGCGTGGAGCGCTCATACTATAAACATGTGACGGAGAGAAATTAATTACAATGGGTGCCCCACGCTTTTATTTTTGGTTTTTGATCACATTTTGGTGCTAAGAAGAAAATATTTTCTTCTTTTTAGTGCACATTCTACACGTAAATAATAGCGTGCTTTTTAAAAAAGTTTCTTTTTTCATAATATTGATTTTTATCTATTAAAAGTTTTTTATGAAATTACATTCTCACTCACGTACGTAATACGAAAGTCAACACATTTTACCATTTATTTAAGGGTGGCAATTGTTATGACCGTCTTCTGCTCAATATACCTAATATTATACAGGGTGCACATTCATTATATCACGAAGAATTAAAATAAACATCTTAACATTGTAGGTACTTCAAAAACCGTTGCAGGTAGACAATATTTACTTATTACAAAAAGTGTAGGTCTTTTAATTTTCTTTCCAATAATGTAACAATATGCAGGGTGTTGTATTTAAGTTAAGATAGTTATTTAAATTTAAAACAAAAAAACTATAAATTCATATTACTGGTACACCCTGTATAAAAATTAAATAAGTCATAATATTTTTTAAAAGATCGATATATGTACTAATTACTTGCGAGGTTCCAAATTCATAGATTTGGTAGGAACCTTAAAATACATTTTTGAACTACGACGAAAAATGATAATTTTTTATCTAAAATTACAAATATTTCAAAAACGGTTAAGTTTAGCTATACGACATGTTTAATAGAAGGTGGTTGTAGAAACGAAATCCTCAGTAAAAACTGTGCCATTTCTTTTAAAATAAGAAAGATAGGTTATGTACCGCTTCTTCTTAGATTAAGCGTGCTTGAGTTCAAGCAACTTTTGTATAAAACATTTTTTGTACTGTGCACAGTTTTGCACTTTGACGCACTATATATATATATATATATATATATATATATATATATATATATATATATATATATATATATATATATATGAATTGTATCTACATTTATCAAAATAAACAAAATTGGAAGTTAATAAGTGACATTCACAACATAAAAACTAGAAATAACAAAAATTTTTATATTCCGACCTATAAAAGCGTGCTTGCTTGCAAATCTCCAACACAATTAGGGTTAAAATACCACAATAAATTGCCAGAGGATATAAAAAATAGCAATAAATTAAATAGATTTAAACTCAAACTAAAGGAATATCTAGTCATAAAAAGTGTGTATAGTGTTGAAGAATTTATGTAATAGTAGTATGCTAATTAATAATAATATTAGGATTAATGACGATTCTTATACAATAATTGATATTGTCAAAGAATGAACATGTTTTTACTTTTCACATTTTTGCTTTTCTACATATCTACGCTAAATCAACGGGTTTAAATTTTGAAAGCGTGAGAACGTAGTTTACGGTAAAATATACTTATTGTTGAGAAATAAGGTTTAGTATAAACTGATTGAGACAGATCTGTGCGGTGCAGTGTAAAGTATTCTTTAATTAATTAATTAATTAGGGTATCTTTTAAATCAAAAATCACACGTTTTTAGTTACCACTCATGGTTAGACCTTTCCTTTCAGAAAATTATTTTTTAACATGTAAATAAGTAATAAACAAATCGCAAACAATAAATGTCGAAAACGGTAATGTACAAAGTTGTTTAGATTTGTACAATATGCAGGTAATTTTACTTGAGAGAAAATTTAAAATGTACGCGGCGCCAAGTTATTATGGCGAGCTTTTCCATTTTGCCATTGCTTTCTGGATTTTGGGTCTCTAGGAATCTTATTAAGTGTCTCTACACTGGTACAATATTTATGGCTTTTCTTCTTTCCCGTATCTATCATGGCAATACTACCAATAAATCCTGAGATAATCTAATATAAAAAACTTAATTTCAATAAGAAACAGTCGACCTTTATTAACAGCGGTATTAACGAACCTCACGTCTCGTAGGCTGATCGAACTATGATGTCACGCTCACATTCAGTGAGGTCATAGTGCAATCTCGCGGCGAAGCTCAAGCGTTCGAGTTTTTATTAATTTGTACGTCCTGAAAAATAATTGTTTTTTGCAGGGAGTCATCAAATTGTAAAAGCAGGCCAATAAAAAAAATCTTAAATGAGTCCATTCCACCCTGAACCAGGGATCTTAATCGTGCTGAACATCCCATCGACGCAGTACCTTCGATTTTACTTCCTATCCGATAACAAGCAGTGTTCCAGTTTGTCTCCGCTTAGAAAAACGACTGCCTTGGTCGGGTTCAAACCCGCGTCAAGTTCTGTTATAAGATAGTATCTAATATTAGCGTAATAAAATGTATATAAATAACTATTTAGGATTTGATTTTTTGTTTAGTTTCCTTTTGTCATACGCAGCTTTTACCTGTAAGTCAGGATCAAATTTTTTTCCTCTTTTCAAATTTCCATAAATCGTCATCCCGAAATATTTCTTCGATAAACAACTCTTGTTTGTCATTTATATAAACAACAAAATCTACATAAAATGACATTCGCATAGTTACAAACGGAAACTATAAACCATAGAGTTCTTTCGCACTCTTCTGCAACTTGGATGTTGCTGAGCTGCGGGACCATAGTCTAATAAACACACTCGAGCTTTAGGTTACGCTTTGCGTTGCCGCGTATATGCACCAGCTTTGAGTGTAGCAGACTGTAGCTTCCTTGAGATATACATTTTGAAATGTTTACCGGGACATCGTTTCGTAGGAATTTGCCAAGCACTATAATGCTATTCAAAAGCTGTTAGTAGGAGTAACTAACCATTAGGTAGTCAACAATATTCCATGAATGGTACCTTTATTATTACGTAAAGTTGTGAGATTTGCTCTTTTCTGAAAAGATCCCCTCTGAATTCAATTATGTCGTTTGCACATATTGAATCCTGCCAATATAATTCGGCGCGATTATTCAGCTCATTGTCTACTAAAAAAGAAGCTTTACACACCACAAGATTTAGTGCACCTACAAATATATTACTGAAAATTATTATTCCATTTTAAATGTGAAGAATTATATTCCACGGATATGTCGATATAACCCACTGCTTTTTAAATCAGAGAGCCTGCTCTTGCTGTCATCCACAATATTTGTACAATTATAATTTTTGCACAGTGAGTAATCCATAAAAACATGGGCTGGTCCATTATTTAAGTCGTTAATTAGCGAACCAATGTCCCCATGTCCGTTATCTTGTACAGCTTTCTCCGCACATTTCAGCGTTTTTTTATGATTGCTGCAGAAAGAAAACACTTCTAGTGTCATTTTTTAATTTATTCAGGTGTTTCCCATAGTTCTTAATTACATGATTTTTGCATTTTGACTTAAGTACCTTGAAAACAACGATAAATTTGTTATTTGGACTATTGTATACTCTCTGTGATTGCTGCCGCCCATAGAAACTGTTTCAATTATTTTCGAAGATATACTTGAACCGTCGTCGACAACAATTTTTTTACACCTCAATCCATGCACTTTTTCGCTTTGCATAAATCTCTCTACAATAATATCGCTCTCCATCGCAGCAGAGGGCGCTGTCCAGTTACGGAAACAAGTATGTGTTGGCACTTCGACATTTGTATTAGATGATTTAGTGCATACTATGCAAAATTTGTTTCGTACACCCACATTCTGCCGGTCCTTTTTCCTATAATCACAACCTACAAGAAATGAAAAGGTATTTTACAAGTTTGATTTATATTCTACTGCATACAACTCCAGACGCCCCGTCATAATTATGGCTATAGCTTCTTTTACTCCACCCTCCATCTAAATATACTGTGATCCAGGGCATACCATCACAATCCACGTTATTATTCTCAATGGCGAGTCTTCTTTCCTCAGCTGCAGGCAGTATTTTCCATTTCTGTGATGGATGATGTCATCCATATCTGAAACATTTTACGTTTTACCTACCCACAAAAATTTGGTATACATTCTTTTACATGGCTCAACCGTTCTTCAGTTTCATAAAACATTTTTTTGACACGCACGGAACAACCATAATGCTAAACCTCTCAAGCATGTGTTCGTATCTGCTGCTAGTTACTAATGTTCCCCAAGGAACATTCGTATTTACAACATTTTTAGTGCTAGATTCGGTGGATAGAGTGTATATTCTATGACACATAGAACATTCCATGGTTAGCGTGCTGACAAATCCATGCCTCCGTTCTTTGACAATTTTAGGTACGGCAGCAGTACATACAGACGCATGTGCTTGAGTCATTTGTATTATGGTGTTTCTAAAATGGGATACTTCAACAATCCTGTATCCAGACAGAATATGGCCTTCTTTTATTTTTTCTACTGTCAATTCATGTGCCATAACCCTAAAAAATAATAAAGGTGATCAAATCGACAAAAATACGACAAACACCAAGTATGAGAGTTTGCGAATTGAATTAGTGTAACTATAGAGTTCATACCCTTCTATATCTGCTTGTGTTCCCCATGCGTCTTCTAAATGAGAAGTTCCTTCAGCAGCTTCGTTTTGTGAAGCTCTGAAATTAACATTTTGCTGTAAATACATGCAAATAATGCACTGCACCCACTTACTTTTCCTTTTCTTCCTTTAATTACCATGCAACTTTCAAATCCAATAATGGTTCATCTATATTTTGTTGTACACTGAAAGAAACCTTTCACTATTTTTTCCTTTTTCATGGAAACATAATCATGGGTAATCAGGATACCTATCTAAATCTTCTGCTAGTAATTCTCTTCCCCTAAAACTGTATAAGGCTTGCTATCAGTTGGTGGAGTGCTATAAAATATACACTTTAATTATAATATTTTAAATTCTAATTCTAGAAATAGAAAGGATTTACATTAGGTTAGTTTGGTATTTACCTGTATTCCTTCAATTTTTTCTCGTTCCATGTTTTTCGCGTCATCGTCGAACGGTTCTACCTACATCTATGAGGTTAAGATAGTGCATAATTTACAAAAATTTGGCAAAGTTCTTGCGTTTTACTATTTACATTTTCCATCTCTATTTACACTTTTATAGTCTCTCCCTTCTTTAATTCACTTACACTAACTTCTTCTCTCTTTTCTCTTCTCCCCTTAACTGTCTTCTTTTCTTCCATGTTTCTTGCATCCACTCCGCTCCCCCTTCCCCCTTCTTCTAGTATCTCTCCCACCCTTCTTAATTCCCTGCATTCTTGCAGCATGTGCTTAATCGACTCTATTTCTTCTCCGCACAGCCTACATTTTCTCTCTTCGTCCCTTCGTCAGTACCTGTTTCCCCTCTATTCGTTTCCACATCTAAATCTCGCTATCATTTTCTTTCGTCCCTTCTCTCTTCCTCATTCAAATATTTCGGTATCCCGTCTCCCTTAATTTTGCTGTAGATTACATTGTATTTTCCTTCTTTTACCTTCGACCATATTTCATATTTTTGCACATCTCTATCCATTCTAATTATGTCCTTGCTCACGTTCACTCCTTCCCTTCTTAGTATTTCTACGTCCTCTTTTGCATATCCGTTTCTTTCGTAACATTCTTTCCTGGCTTCTTATCCATATGCTATTCTTCCTTCTCTTATTTCTTTCCAGCATTCTTGCAGGATTTTACACTCCGTTCTTCTACTCATATCCTGTTGGTACTTTACTGCTCTATTTCCCGCCTCCACCCTTATTTTCTCTACTTCCACCTCCTCTCTAATGATGTATCTTGGTGTTTCTCTTTCCGCTCCCAGCATCCACCTGCAGTATTTTTCTTGCAGTTCCTCAACCTCTTTGTATTCTTTCCACTCTCACACTCCCCCCCCCCCCGTGCAGTACCACACGTTTTATCAATTTCTCAAGTAATAATTTTCTTTTCTTTATGTCCATTCAAACAGTCTTTCTCCTACACTCCACAC
This sequence comes from Vesta saturnalis, assembly GCA_036346205.1. Taxonomy (NCBI): domain Eukaryota; kingdom Metazoa; phylum Arthropoda; class Insecta; order Coleoptera; family Lampyridae; genus Vesta; species Vesta saturnalis. The sequence goes on from JARFJB010002186.1 coordinate 888,862, forward strand.
TTGCCCCATTAGCTTATTCCTTTTTCTCACTCGCTCTTTTATATGTTCCCCATCTTTATTGTCTTGTCTCATGGTATATCCCAGGTATGTGAATTCCTTTACTTGCTGTATCTTCTCATCCCTCCATTTCCATTCCTCCTTTTTCCTTTTTTCACCCCCTTTTCTCCATACCATTACCGTAGTTTTACTCCCATTGACTTCCAGATCTTTCCTTTTCAAATATCTTTCCAACGTTTTTAACATCCCCTTCATTTCGTTCTCCTCCCTTGCTAATAGCACTATATCATCCGCGTATGCCAGCCACCACACTTTCATGTTCCCCATCACCAGGCCGCCCTGTTGTTGTCCCCTTAACGTCTCCTCGAGGTCTCCAGTATATACCGCGAATAGGCTTGGGCTCAGTGGGCATCCTTGTCTCAATCCCTTCCTCGTTACAAATCCTTCGCTCAGTTGCCCATTTACTCTCACCTTGTTCCTCGTTTCTTCATATGTTTCTTATATCCTTTCTATTATCCTTTCGCTTATTCTTTTTTAGTCCTGAGCTCCCACAACTTTTGCCTGTTCACCCTATCGAATGCCGCTGTTATGTCTACGAATACCGCTACCATTTTAGCTCTTTTCTTTCCTAATTCCTTGTTTGCCATGTGTAAAGTATTTACATTAGGCTCAAGCGTCATGACCTGGCAGGGTCTCACCAAATTCTTGAAACCTTTGTTCGGCCACGCCTTCGCACTATCAAAGTGCGTGTTCTGCCGTTTCCTCGTCCTCAAGACAGAGACTGTAGGTATTCTCCTCAGCCACCCCAATCTTATGAACATGGTACTTCAAGGAACAGTGACCCGTAAATATAACTAGCAGCAGCCCTAAGTTACCTCTGCTAAGTGGGATCTCATGCTCTCATCACATCTAGCCGGTTTTGATAAGTCTGCTGAGTAAACCATTCAGAACTCCCCAGTAGAACTCAGACCTTCAAGGGAACGCTCGGTGCGGACCTTCGCATGGCAATCAACTGCCCCGTTACCATCTATCCCCTCATGTCCTCGCACCCACTATAACGTAACTGTTACGTCGTACCAGTGCGATTAGTGCGATATGACACTCTAGTATAAGTTTGGATGTTGGAGCATAGGCTGCCAAAGCCTTACGCACCGCTTGACTATCCAAATAAATTTTCGCCTTTTAGCCCTTTGGCTGGAATGGCCGTGACGTACCTTATCATTACAATGGTCTCACCTTGAGAAATTGAAGGGGTGCTTCCCAATTCCATTGAAAGGGCGTAATTGGATCCCATTGTGCCTAGTCTTAGTCCACTCTTCCATCCTCGAGCCGTCCTAATACCACCACAATGCTCCTTTATCAAACGTAGAACGTAGTAATGTTCGGGTATCATTGAATCTGTAACCCTGCACACATACCCTAGAATTCGCATATATTGTAGAATTTCCAGGTGTTTTGCCCTGAATTATACTCCACCCACCTCCATCCAGAGCATACGAACCGCCGCAATGGCTGCCTCCTCCTCACCTCAAGGTGAAGAGGTGGCAGGCTAAGTAGCCGTGGGAGTGGCTCTTATTGCCCCTGTGACGATTAAACAAGTCAATTGTTGCAGCCTGTAAAGCTAGGTCTGTACTAATTTTTTACCTGCATTGGACCAATAGACCAGTAAAATATAGTTCAGAATTGGCCATACCGAAGTGGTATACAGCCAGAAGGAGAGGCAACCCCACTTCCTCCCCAACAGCCTAAGACAGTTAAACAAGGCAGTAGTTGCCTTACTAACCGCGACTGTGATGTAAGGCTTCCAGTTGAGCCTCTAGGCCAGAGAGATGCCCAATCACTTGTACTTAGGCACTTACTCTTCCTGGTAAAGGGCACACTTCTACCTTGCCCGGGTTTACATGTCGCCCTCGTTAAAAGCACTAAATCTGTATCAGGATAATGGTAGTCTGCATGATATCAAAAAGAATGGTCACATGCTTACCATTTAAACCCATTGTCGAGCAGTAGCCTTACAAGCTCATCCATGATTGACGACCAGAGGAGAGACGATAACACACCTTGAGGGCAGCCTTTACTCGCACTTACTCGGGTTGACTCCGAGCCCAACCTTGAGCTTATTTCTCTGCTTTCCAGCGTTGCTCTAGTCTATTTCCTAGAACAAGGATATCCTTCTCCTGTGCAGTCTTGTAAATTGGGATCATAGGAGGGGAAATTGAATGTACCTTTAATGCCCAAAAACCACACTAGGGCTGCTTCCTGGTCTCCTATTACCCTCTCAATTTTATATACCAAGCTATGAAGTCTCAGTAGACCTACCCCCGCAATTAGCGTGTTAGTTAATATGCGGGGGCTTTACCTTAAAGAGCTCCTCCCTTAAGCTTTTTGGTTGATCATAGAACTGTTTCCTGCACAAGCAATAAACACAACCTCGGCCATCCTCCAGCCCTTTTTAAGAAGGACTGGGAAGATCTTGTCCTCTCCAGGGGATTTATAGGGCTTATGACAATCCACCGGTTATCTCATCCTGTCTGGAGTAAAAATGTTTTACTACATCGATAAAAAGTTTTATCTGCTTTGCGCACTTTAGGAGGCCCTGTACATTCCTTCTCGTCCTGCTCCACCTAACCTAGGAAATGTGTGCCCAGTAGGAGTGTAAGAGACTCCTTGGTCCAGCAGGTATAAATGCCGTCGGATTTAGCCCACGCTCCCATTGGATTCTGCTTTTCATTTGACAGAATCTTCAACAGGTGCGAGCCTATAGGTAATTCTTCGATCGTTCCACAGCCATTATGGATGGCCTTACCATACTCAGTATGCTTGTACCGGTTAAATAACCTCCTAGTAGTTTTCCTGAAGCGCTTCAGCTCCTCATTACACCAAAGAGAGTCCCTATTCGTCTCCACACGCTTCAAAGGACAGCTTTCCTGATATGAGGATATCAGTGCTCCGGTGAGTTCAGAGGCCAGATTTTTACGATCTTCTTGGTCCCTTGCCCTTCTGCAAATTCTTTCAGGTTTAAATTTCAAAATTTCACAAAATTGTTTCAACATCTTTAACAATTTTAATAAATATTACTACTGACGAAGATTCAGCAAGTGTTATGGAAACGATGATTAGAGCAGAACTCTTCATTAAGGACCCTCCAATCAGTCAACCTGTCTGCTAAAAGTGTGGAGGCAACCATTATATACAGGACTTCCCTCCTGACCCTTGTCACAAAAGTAGGTCTATTCTTCCGGTTAATTACTTCCAAATCATTAGATATTAGATATTCTAAAAGGCACTCACCTCTTCTGAAACCCAGAATTTCCTAGGCTGTCGTCACTGAGAGAGGCGTCTTATTCCAGAGCACGCCCTAGAGAGACCCCGAGGTCGGAGGTAGCGAATCCTCCATTACGGTTTAAGTTTTTTTAATAATGAAACTCTAGATTTAGTGTTAACATTAACCAAGGTACGTTATAGAGCTTGAAGGTACAATGTATAAAAAAACTGTAAAACCCTTTAAAGATGATTCAGTTAAAGATAATTTATGTCAGTAAACGTTTTCGGTAGGGTGATGAATAAGCCCTTAAAAGCAGTCTATCCTTACATTACTTTTTATGAATATCTTTGAAACGTTCATTTTACGTTAAAAGCGCAAACCCTTTTTGAAGCTAATTCAATTTTAGATAAGTTTCCTCTATAAAATTTTCCAAATATAGTTGTAAAGCGTCTAATTCTTGAAATTTAAAATCCCTTGTTTATCTACTAATTTTTTACACACCTATTTCAATGTATGACTCATGTAACTACACTGAGCATAAGAAAGTTATGTGCTAGCCGCACCGGTTATTTTTTAAACATTTTCTTTTCGACATTGTATGTTTGTAAGATTATGATTATTTTTAAACAAAATAATTAGTGGTTCGTTACAAACTTCTCTTATTATCATTTGTACCTATACAGGGTGTTACAAAATAACTATTCCTAATTTTCAAAAATGATAGAGGACAATTAAAGGAGCATGTTTTATTAATAAACTAGTGTCTGTAAATTTCTTGGTGTCGAGGTAAAATGAAATAACGTGTAGCAACCTAGGAAAAACAACAACTATTTTCGCAGCTGTTGTTAGTGTTGTTGTCATTTTACGTGTGTCGCTAATTATTCCGTATTAGATAAATGTGTTTAATTGTCATTTCACGTGTCACAAATGAGTATTTATCAGATAAATTAGTGTTTGATTGAAAATGTATCATTTTACAAATATTGAATTAGCAGACTTGCATGTGGCTGATAAAGGAGCTTACGGTAATGCTTAAGAAGCAACGCAAATTTATGCGGAACAACATCCTCAGCGTCATATTCCGTGTCATACATCATTTTCAAGATTGAATCGGCGTATTCGAGGTACTGGTGAATTTCAAATAAAGAAAATAGATTCGGGAATCTATCGCACCGTCCAAAATGTTGCCTTTGAGGACCAAGTTTTGCAACAATTTGAAAATAACCCGATAAAAAGTGCTCGTGTCACTGCCCATGCGATGAATACGAGCCACACATCCGTATGGGGAAGGTACTAAAGGAATACCAGAAGCATCCGTTTCACATTCAAAAAGTGCAATCATAATTCCATCTGATTATCCCAACAGAGTTCAATTTATCGAATGGTACTTGAATAAAATTAACGGCGAACCATGATTTTCTAGGAGTGTATTATGGACAGACAAGGCATATTTTACAAGAGATGGCTATTTTAATACATACAATAGTGACATTTAGAGCGAAGAAAATCCTCACTCCGTGTGCAGGTTACATCATCAATGGGTATTTTAGGTTAATATGTGGGTATATTGTTGATAATTATGTAGTGGGACCTGCACGGTTAGACGGTCATGTGTATTGGATTTTTCTTGGAACACACTGTACCAGAATTGCTTGAAAATGTCCCACTTAAAATTCGAAGAAATATTGTTTTCCAGCATGATGGTACACCAGCACACTTTGAATTAAATTACTGAAGTTATCTAAATGCACAATTGCCAAATGGATGTATCGGAAGAGGTGCATCGAAAATGGTGGTCCTATAATATAAAATTTTTGTTTTTTGTAATTGAGATTGTTTTTAAATATTTCTAGTTCATCTAGACACTAATAAATTTCAGGACACTAGTTTATTAATAAAAAATGTTTTTTAAGTGTCCTCTATCCTTTCTGAAAATTAGGAACAGTTATTCTGTGACACCCTGTATAAAAAAGTATCTGACCTTAGTTACATTATGTTATAGATTTTCAATTAAACTTTGTCACTTTTCCAAACCGGTAATCATTCTTTCGCTATAAAACAACACGCTTTAGTTTTAACATCAAAAATCAAACAATATATTCACGTGTGAATGTCAACAAGAAGATCAACAAGGATTATTATACAGGGTGTCCCGGAAAATCACCGACAAACTACTACAGTGAGTTCCCAGGACTAAATTAGGACATTTTTTCCGCCTTAAATTTTATCGCAAAATGTACCCCTAAAAAGTTATACTGTTCACCGAACACTAACTGAAGAATTGTTGAATCGTACCACATCCAAAAAGTTCAAGAACCTTTACCGACATTTCATTGAAGATCCTCAGATTGTTGCTCGAATTCTTTTTACGGACGACGCCTGTTTTACTAGAGATGGCATCTTTAATTCCTATAATTTCCACAATTGGGCAGATGAGAATCCTAATGTAATTTAAGAAGGTCGCTTTAAACATAAATTCAGCATACATGCCTGGGCAGGAATTGTTGAAGAATTTATTTGGAGTTTTTACAGAATGACTTGAGGAAACTACTTTATGAACGATAGTGCCCCACCACATTTTGAATTACCTGTGAGGCAATACCTGCACACGCAGTTCCCTAACCGGTGGATAGGACGAGGTAACGATGCTCCTATACTGGATCACAATCCCTTAGATTTCTTATATTTGGGGTGCTGTTAAAGAACAGGTCTATTCAGTTCCAGTAATTATCAAATAAGCACAGATCAGTTACGTGCAGAATACAAGTTTTCAAATTTTCTAAAGAACTGTCCATTTTAGAAGAAAAATTTAAGAACAAAATCCCTTATTTTAAAATGTATTACCAAAATAAACCAGACAAATTTAAATTTATTTTGCAAAAATTTTAGGGGTGCATTTTGGGATAAAATTTAATGAGGGAAAAATGCCCTAATTTGGTCCAGGGAACTCACTATAGAAGTTTGTCGGTGATTTTCCGGGACACCCTTACACAGTAAGTAGGTAAACATATTTCCGCAAGTCAAATGATTATGTCCTCTAATAATCAACACTAGATTTCTTTTAATTTCTATTAACCGTCCACACCCTTTATAAATGTTATTCAAAACAACATAATTAATTTTAATAACATGTAACTTGTGAAAGCTTTAGCCTGTCTAACCTGGTTATAACTTGTAGTTAACCCAAAATTTTCACTCACAGTTAAAACTGTATCAAACCTTTAGTTCATTAAAATATTAATTAATAATTATTTATGCAGGAACAATGAACCTACCTACTGAGCACAGTTTCCAACCAATTGCAATCACCACAGGGATGTCCGAACGTGAAGGGGAAGGGTGTTTGAAACTTTTATTGTTCGATTTGCATTGATATTTGTTTAAATTTTTATAAAATTGTTATAAACGTTAAACAATCTAGATCACATAGTGTAAGCATTTTGAAATTTGTTTATTGGAATACCCGTATAATCTGTTGCAGATTAAACATTTTTTATTAGCTATTCATCAGGCATATTTTTAACTTCAAAAAAAGTTAATAGCTTAACTTTACTTATCTTACACATTATTTGTGTATTTCGATCATAAAATACTGGGAAATAATAGAAAACTCTGAACGAAAACATTTCATTTTTATTCAATATGGTTTATCAAAATTGATGGGTTTCAACCTTTATTTATGGTTGGGTAAGTCCGTCTATAACCAATACGTCGATAAGGCCCAAAATAAATAGGGATGTTGTTATCTACTCCCTAGCAATAGCTATTTACTCAATTATCCTATAAAACAAATATCCTGCTTTTACTATTACATTTACACTCCAATTTACATGTCATTACGTTACTGTCATTCTACGCATTAAATCATTTAGAAATCTTGAATACAGTTAACATGAATATCATTTACTTCAAAATTTGGATCTGTCATATTTTCGCTCAAATTTATCTAAGTTTCTTAAAAAATCTCAAATATCGTCGCTATATCCAAATGAAGTAAAATAACGCGTTTATATTCAAGCCACAGAAGATATGTTTACAAATGGAAGGTTCACACCTTTTACGAAAATTTGTGACATACAGAACGTTTGGTCGACTGTTACTTTCTAAAAGCTCAATCATTTTCGAATGTTTTATAAAATATTGTTTTCTATTTTTATAAAGAGTAACATAGCAAAAATGATATGACATTAGCGTATAGTACAATTCTACCAATGTCTATATTTTTAAGAAAAGGAATATGAATGTTCTGGAAAGCAGTTCTAATACATATGCTTTATGTGTATTTTTTTGTTTACTAGATTTATAATAAAAATCTTTTGGACAAATTTAATTTAAGTATTAAAAGAAACGCATTAATATGTACGGTTAAACTGAATTCCCTTCTCAAATGTGGTTACATAAATAATTTTCACTGACGTGTTTGCTGTTTACCGCCTACTGTAACGTTTATTTTCATTTTGTAGTGTAAAATTCAATATTCTTTCTCTTTATTATTTAAATAAATAATGTGACCTTTTTCAGAACTGAATCTCATTTATGTTTGTTGATCGAACGATAAATTTTAAATTACAAATCATGTAGCGAAAGCTTAGCTTGAGGTACTCCCTGCCTATCCGTCCATCTCTCTTCCTGTTGTTACATGCACAAGGTGCGGTCATAGCAAAAGTAGAAAAAGGTGTACAGTAACAAGAAATGTGGATTTAGCCGGAAGCTCAGTCGGTCGGTTAGGAACTTGGATGCGTAGCTGGCGTAGAGATACAGGAAGGTTAAAAGGGCACCACTTGTTTTATTTTTATATCGCCCTAAGACCGAGAAAAGGGCGACGACACAGTAAGAGATACACTACAGTTAACATAAGGTTGTACAACGTCCAGAAAGGTAGTAGGTCTGGCTAAGAATTCGAATCCTGGTCCGCAGGAATAAAGAAAACAAATACTGATAGTTTCACACAACGTGGTTTAATTGTAAACAGCATAACAAACAAAATATTTCCCAATTCGGTGCTTCCGTTATAAATATATATATATATATATATATATATATATATATATATATATACAGGGTGTCCCAATATTGCGTATTCGGTCTATAGCTCCTTAGCCATTAAACTTAGAAGATAAGTTTAAATACGAAAGTTGTCTATTTTTATAAGCTGCATAATCTAAAAATAGTTTGGTTTCTGCAGGGTGTAATATAAAAGCGGTACAATATAGAACTTTTGATTTGTAAATAGAACACCCTGTATATTATTTTATTTTTCCATTCTACTTATAATTTTACGTCTTTTTTTATAAGAATTACTTACAAGCTAAATCTTACAGTTTTTGAGATATTTGCAAAGTTAACTAAAAACTGACATTTTTATGTAGTAATTCAAGTAGGCGTATCTCAGTTATTTTTAAAGATAAAAAAATAATTTTTGGTATAGGATTTATTCATACATGAGCTTATTTTAATCTATTGTCAAAATTGGATTTCAATATACACGGTGATCACAAAAATTAATTCAATAACATAAACTTGAAAATGCTATATCTTCATTTTTTTATTATTTGGCACACCCTATATTTTTTTAATGCCTTGTCTTCGTCTATTAGTCGGCTTTCGTTTCTGTTAAATGTGTTCTATACCTATCTCTAATAGTTTCGGAGATATTTAAGTTTGTTCAATTTTTTTCGTTGATAACACTGAAGAAGAGTAACATTAGTTGGTCAAAGCAAGCTATGAATACATAAGAAACTAAAAAACATATTAACTGAAATAAAAACACTTAAAATTATAATAAATGTTCAATGTGACCACCATTTTGTTGCTGGCAAACATGAAGTCTTTGAATAAACGGGTGATCACAAAAATTAATTCAACAACGTAAATTTGAAAATGCTATATCTTCCTTTTTTTTTAATTAGCACACCCTATATTTTTTAACGCCTTGTCTTCGTCTATTAGTCGGCTTTAATTTTTATTAAATATGTTCTATCCCTATCTCTAATAGTTTCGGAGATATAAGTTTGTTCAGTTTTTTTCGTTGATAACACTGATGAAGAGTAACATTAGTCGGCCGAAGCAAGCTTTGGATACATAAGAAACTAAAAAATATTAATCCTTAATCAAACGAAAAAAAATCTGTTGACCCAAAATTAATAATCAAATTTATTTCACTAAGATGTCTACCATTGCGTTTTTATTAAACACAAACATAAAGTTAAATGTAATTTGATAGTACAGACAAAAAAATATCAAGCATAATTTTTTCTCACAGCAATCAGAAAGTGTTAGGTTGCTACTATTTTTATAAGCCTATATAGCAAATGCGTAATTTAGAATTATTAGAATTACCAACAGTTTTAAGAAAATATGTTTCACTATGTGGCTGAGAGTCGGAACAGTTAGAAGGAAAAAAAATTGAATAGCTTCCTTATTATGATAGCGTTTGTCAGCAATTAAAGTTATAGCGTAAATACATATACTACCAAGTGAAGTACAACTTGCAGTCACCATGTAGCGATAAAATTTAAATATGCGTTACCCTATAAATAAGCTGCCTAGCTCATATAAACACAAATATTAACACAACTCATGAAGCATTCCGTATACAACAACAGTCTAGTTTAGTAAGTAGCAACGTTTAAATTTACCAACAGCTGATCAATACCAAGTAATGAGTATTATAACATTGCAATTTTTTCCACATGCAAAATTAGAATACATAAAAATAGCCAAAATATTGTAGCCAGTATTTCAGATTTATTCACAAAGAATATTGGTGTAAGCAAAGTTCATAATATTTCCACTAAATCGTATATAATCTTAATCGTTACAGGAACATAGCCTCGTTAGAGGCAATACTATGTTAGTTAAAAAAAATAAGTTACCCACACAAAATTTAGAAGCACAGTGTTATATTTAACACTGTAATTTATTATAGTAACCAGTTGCTCCTAAAATACTCTGCAGATTAACTACAGCAATTGTCGATATAGCGAGAACTTCGTCATGAAGACATAACAAGTAAAATAAACTCACCAGGATGCTGCTTGTGTATGATTAGTTAATTGAGGGTTCTACTACATATAAATCTTATTCGTTTGTAGCAAGAGAAGGGTCTAATATAACGTTGTAACCATAAAGTATCTTCGACCTAGCTATCGGAGACCATTTGCTGCACGTTAAATCATAATTCGTAAGATTGTTGACCAAGTATAGTGGTAGAATCGGTCACAGCAATATCTTGAAGAATGATGAAGGATACTATCGTCCTTCTTCATTCTTCAAGATATTGCTGTGACCGATTCTACCAATAGCAAGAAAAAACCCTAGGGAAACCCTTAGTTTAGATACGAGTCGCATACAAAAAATCAAGTGGATTTTAACTTGATCTTAAATTGTAAAACATGTATTTTATTGGTTTAAATGTTAAAACAGAGGTGTACAAAAGAAATAAATAAAGTGGTTTCGCTTACCTTTTGATCCAACGGGAATCTTTTGTTAAAAAACTTTAAATCCGCAAAAAAACGAACTAACTGTAACTAGTATACTTCTGTAATGGGCAGAGAAGGTAATACCAGTATTCACTGTGTATAACTTCTACTAAGTAAAGATTTCATAGCAGTCATAAGAAAGTATCTCTCCCATATAAATTTTCTAACGCAGAACCAGAAAGAAGAAATCACATGATTCTTTTTAACAAATGAGGTATAAGAATTTCAACTCGTGCTAAAGTTTCGATGTTAAATTAACACATTACACTGTTTATTCATCCGTCTCTATGTAGAGCAAACAGACCTCCGGGGTATGGTGACTAATTTCATTTATATGTGCACTGTTGTATTACAACAGCCCTAGTAGAATGAATGAATAATTTTGAATTTACAAATTTATTTCACACATTACATTGATTTTTGTAATTTGACCCAATTTAATCACATAACTAATATTAAAGATAGATTACTGGACTTAGTATTCAGTAATGTCAATTGTAGTGTAATTCATGATAATGCCGATTTTCAATTAATAATAAAAATAAACGCCATAACTTCAGGCGAGCTAATTATGTTAGTCTATGTAATTCAATTTTAAGCATCTTTTTTAGTGCAATACAGACATGCTAATACTGTGTGTGAATATTTCTGTATGATTTTATATCAAATTTTTGATACATATGTACCCTTATATAAAAATAAGTCGTCCAAATACTCTATTTGGTTTCCTCTTGAAGTAAAAAAGAATATATTGCTCAAAACTAAGTTTTACCACAAATATAAAAAATTTGGATCTGTGACTTACTTAACTCACTGAAAATATTTTCGTAAATTAATTAAACATCAAATTTAATCTGCTTACAGGAAATATACCTTCTCGATACAAAATTCGGTCACCGCCGATCCTAAAAAGTCCTAAAAAACTCCTTGAGATGTTCATCTAGAATCCCTTGTACTGTAACCCATCAAAACTATACTTTCACTAGTCCCGAATCTATTATTGGCGTATGCAGGGAGTACTTTTCCAGCGTTTATTCTCCTGTAATTATTAGAGATCTATCTTACCTTGACAAGTATAATAACCTACCTAACATATTTATCCGTGATGTCAGCGTCGATGAAGTACTTGCGGGTATACGTAAACTAAAAAGCAGTGACACAACTGGCTCTGATAAGATACCTGTTTTCCTAGTTAAAGATTGTGCAAATGTTTTCGATGCTCCTCGGTGCTATATTTATAATGTGCCTCTTAACTCTAATATTTTCCCAAAGTTATGGAAAATAGCAAATATTTGCCCAGTATTGAAAGGTGGTAACGGTAGTGATATCACCAACTATAGACCCATAAGTATTTTAAATAATTTTGGAAAAGTATTCAAAATAATTGTCTACTTTAGAATTTATCCTTCAGTAAAAGAATACATATTTCCTTATCAACATGGGTTTATGGAACATAGATCCACAGTCACCAATCTTGCACAACTTTCACATTTAATAGCAACTGAACTTGACAAACGCGGGAAAATTGATGTCATTTACATGGACTTCAGCATAGCGTTCGATGTTATTCCACATGACATCATTATTGCTAAACTTAAGAACATGTGCTTTTACGTTACCCTTCTTACCTTCTTTGATTCCTACCTAAACGGTCGAATACAACGCATTTTCTACAATAATTACATTTCTGAGACTATTATTGTCACCTCTGGAGTTTCTCAGAGATCCAATTTGGGTCCACTTTTATTTTTACTGTTTATAAATGATCTTCCTAGCAGAGTTGAATGTGAACGCCGATGATATTAAAATATTTTCTAAAATCTCGTCTTTTAATGACTGTGAATCCCTCCAGCATCAACTTAATTCTGTATTGGATTGGTGTTCTACTAACTATCTACCTTTAGATAGTCTAACTGTAAGGTGGTTTCTTTCACCAAAAATCTCAAAAATTTGAATACAACTACAAACTTACATCTTCACATCTTTCTAGAACTAATTTGATCAAAGATTTAGGAGTATACTTTGATAGTAGTTTTACCTTTTCTTACCGCATCAACGAGTTATCCGTCAGCAATTAGTATACTTGGTTTTATTTTACGTAACTGTAAAACATTTTCAAACATAGGTGCTCTTAAAGCACTTTATCTTGCACTTGTATGTAGCAAATTAGACTACTGCTCTTTGATTTGGTATCCTACCCTTAAGTATCAGATTCATGCTCTTGAGTCCATACAGAGGCGATTCCTAAAATTTATGGAGTTTAAGACTAATCCCGAAAGAGTATGTTAGCATATTCAATTATTGAACAGGTTTGACTCTCTTGAATATAGAAGAGGCACAATAAGTTTAACGTTTCTTTATAATCTTATCCACAACGAAATTGATTCACCTGAAATGTTATTTTTAATTTCTCAACCGAAGCTGATTAAGAAATTCCAATGCGATCACCTTGCACGAGTAGTATACTAAATAACTTTCGTTAATTTAAAAGTAACAAATGTTTTAGGTGCATAATATTGCTACATGAGCCACTAGGCCAAGCAAAAGCAAACAAAAATCATTTATAGTTGACTGCAAGCAACTGAACGAAAATCTCCAACTTCTATTCGAAATTCGTAGAAATAGTATCTAGATGTGGGTAATACCCACTGCGATTATGGTTGTCGTAGTTGACCATTTATTGCTCCAGGGCTCCGTCACGTAATAAAGAAATAGAACTCAACAGTAAGTTGATTGTGTCAAGAATATCCAAACGTCTTACGTGATTTAATCTTGGTGTTTTGGGTAGAAATCGAGTCAAAACAGAGAAGTCTCCTTGAATTCTCTTCGGAGCAGAGTTGTCGTAAGACACTGTTTCTCGCTTTAGCGATCCGTGCTGAAGAAAGATACTATTAGCATATGTATGAATCCTAGTTTCGAATAGGATCACGTACAGGTGAAGAATTGATTACAGCATAAGACACAGAAGCAACGGAGAATATAAAAACCTAAATAAACCGACGTCTTAGTTACGAGACTACGGCTAGTTGAGGAACCTTTAAATATATAAGTAACAACCTGAAGAGTGTAGTTACATTATGGAGACTTACCTCCTGAAGAGACCAATGTCTGTTTTAAGGAAACTGAATATCCGTATAAAGCAAAATACTAAACCTCTTACTTAGTATAGTATTAAGTAAATGTTTTAACCTAAAACCAGCTTAAACTTAGACCCACAACTTTAACATTGCGGTATTACAGAAACACGTAGTTTCCTTAAACGCTAACTCAATAAAATGACGTTTCCAAAATAAAAGGAGATCACGCCACCTGTTCTAAATTTTCCTTTTCCACCATTTGTAACATTAATCTTTATCAAAGAACTTTTTAAATTTGATGCAAATCTCGAATATTATTTTACGCGGTGTTGTCACGTCCAACTTTTATAAATATGTTACGAACAAAAATGCCAGAAGTAGTGTGTGTTGCCTACCAACCGGTAAGTAAAACTCTCAAAATGTCAAAACGAAATACGTGTAGTAACTGAAAACCGAGGGGTAACCACTGCCCGCAATACTGGTATAAATTCGACTGCAATCCCTGGAAATCCTTGTGCAATCACCGCGAAATCGCGGAAATCCCCATGAAATCGCAGAAATCCCTGCGAAATCGCAGAAATGCTCGCGCAATCGCCACAATCCTTTCGCAATCGCTGCAATCCATGCGAAATCATTTGCATTCGGCGAAATTATCTCAGCTAAATATGTTATTTCCATGGTATAGTATAAACAAAAAATCCATTAAGGTCAACATGTTTTAATTTTAACGTTGGATTTTATCTAATATGCCTCACATACAGGGTTAATCACGAATATTTCTATGTCTGGGTAACTTAATTATTTAAAGAGGTACAAAGTTAATTAAATCAGAGAAAAACTACCAAATTTCTAGAACAAAATGATGGCATTTAGAAAATGTTGAAAAAGTTGGTTTCCGAAATATTTATAAAAAAAAGAAAAAAGTGAAAAACCGATGAAAAACATTAATTTCTTCTAGTACCACTTCAAATAAAAAAGATACCCATAGATAGAAGGATTCCTGATTCACCGTGTATACCAGTATTTCCCGAAATCAAAACAATATTACAATATTACTAAAACAAAAATTTATTGATTTAACTTCTGCCCAGCTGCCAAAAATAAATACACATGTTAAACATCTCTTGAATATTTGGTTTTATGAGGACAATATGTGTTAATGTTGAAGAATATATATTACGATATATTATTATTGGAACACTACTTAGCTTTACACTTGTATTTATTAACAAAGCATAAGCTACTTGTTTTTTGCCAGTTTTACTTTTACAGAACCTTAACCTTATACAGCCCTAAATAATTTGTAGATGACATTTAAATTTGAAATTACAGTTATTATTTTTCGCGGCCACAGAGCTTAATTACAGTCTACTTATTTTAAATTTTGCCGCCCAACAAATTTGATCTCCTCCCTCTTGCATCGGTTACATTCGGTCGCAATCGTTCCCGATTTTAATCTAATGTGTTTTACCCTTCCTTTTACCGTCTTCCGGAGTACTCGCATAACATACATTGAAAATTAAATTTATTTCACTGATTTTATGTAATTAAAGTGTGTTATGTGTATTGTGGTTGTGTGGTAAGTAATTATTTTATTTTATTTTGAACATTTTTTGTTTAAATCTCGGATTAATCATTTAACCGTTGTAAACCATCTTTAATACTATTTGCTCATTGATTAACAATTACCACTAGTACTAGTAAAACCCATTGTTCATGGAGAGTATCTGTAGCTTCAAAACTGATGGGCATTAAAAGCTGATTCTTTGAAGGCGGATTATGACCGCCGCCGGCGAACGACCAGAAATTATCTAGAACATTGATATACAGGGTGTATCCAAGATCTACTTCGATACAGTTTACAATTTTTCAACTGGCACTATACAGTTTTGTCTTATTTTTTCTTTGTCTTAAATCAAATCTTTAATTTTGGAGAAATTTGTCTTTTGGTAAATTTTTTCAAAAAAATCATGCTAGGTGTACAATTTTCAGCATAACTCAAAAGCTATGCAATTTTTTCAATCGTTTTTTTTTAATGATTGCCAAGGAATGTGTTGTGGGCTAATTATAAATAGGCTACTAAGGCTACAAAATATTGGATATTAAAATTTCTACAAGGTCCTAAAGTTGAGCATTTTCTTTTGCAATTTTCTCGAAAATTTGAACTCGTTCGAGCTGTAATGTCCCCATTTTTATTTTATGACTGACAAGCCCACAGAATTACCCTTAGTTTAAGCCCAAACTAGATGTATACTTACCTCGAGACTTACGTCCAATATTTTCGAAATGAGTTTTTTTTTATTAAAAATTGCGTTTTTGAATGTTTTTTAACTAAATCTGCATTAGTTTAAAGGTTCTTTATAGGTAATTTTTTCAAAAAAGAACGATTGAAAAAGTTTTTTATGTGTCAGCATAACATTGGCCATAATTAATGGTAATATTTATTTCTAATTGTTCTTTTTTCCAAACCTTCGCCAAGGAAGACCCTTTAAAGTGCTGTAGATTTCGTTTAAAAATATTTGAAAATATAGCTTTTAGTAAAAAAAATATTTCTAATTTTCAAAATTTTAATTTTTTTGCATTACAAGCATATTCGGGAATAAGTAGAAATAAAATTAAAAGGTTTTAACCAACTTTTTGATCACAATTTTTTAAAACTACCAAATTTTTAGATAAAATTGCAAAAAGTTACACTACAACTGAGACTAAAACCTCACAAACAAAACAAATCGCGTGCGATCTTCGGAAATCGCGTGCAATCATTCAATATTATGCGCAATCTCTGGAAATCGCGTATAATCACTGGAAATCTGCCTATTTGTGCAATACTGGTACATTTTTGGGAGGAGTGAAAACGCTGAAAACGTAAGAATAGAATTTGAAGAGTGACGCTGTTGAGCTTGATTAATTTACCTGGTACTTGACCAGCGCAGTGTAAAACATAGGTTTGGTGAGTATTTAAAATTATTTTGTATAGGACTTACAACGCGGAAGTTAAAGGAAATTAAATCACTTTAATAATAAAATTTTTTAGGATAATTATTAAAATAAGCAAACACAAACAACCCATTTAATCAAGTTTTAGACGTATTTAGCCGTTGTATTAAGAAAACTTTGTATAACGACAAGCTATGTAAAATGTAACTTTCTTTACAAAATATGTTTACACATTTTTCAATAAAGATATTTTAATAATTTGAACGAGCACTTGAATTTGTCACAATTACGCGTCATACCAAAAAACTAATAAACCCCCCTCGCCGCTGCTGAATTTCTCTCTGTATCTAATGAGCTCCAGGAGAATCGAAATTACGCTTAAATAGGAAATTTCAAGTACGTAAGATTTATCTTTATGGAGTTACCGTGGTATTAACAGATATCTATACACATACGAACGCACGCACGCTCACAAGAACGGACGGGCGCACGCACGCGCTTACGCATGCACGCGCGCACCCACATACACACACGCGGCGCACACGCGCACACACGCACACACACACGCACGTGCACACACGTACATACGCACACACGCACGCACGTGCACACACGTACATACGCACACACGCACGCACGTGCACACACGTACACACGCACTCACGCGCACACGTACACACGCATCACGCACACCGCACACACGCACACGCACACACGCACACACGCACAACGCACACACGACACACGCACACACTGCACACATGCACACACACCACACAGCACACACGACACACGACACACGCACACACGCACACACGCACACACGCACAAACGCACACACGCACGCACGTGCACACACGTACACACGCACACACGCACTCACGCACACACGTACACACGCATACACGCACACACGCACACACGCACACACGCACACACGCACACACGCACACACGCACACACGCATACACGCACACATGGACACACGCACACACGCACACAGCACACACACACGCACACACGCACACACGCTCACATGGGCACACGCGCACATGGACACACGCACACGCACACACACACGCACACACGCTCACACGCACACACGCACACCCGCACACACGCACACACGCTCACACGCACATACGCACACACGCAAACACGCGCACACGTACGCACACACGCACACACGCACACACGCACACATGCACACACGCAATTAATTTGTTTTTTCGTTCCGTATCTTGAAAACCCATTTAGGTATAATAAAATTTGTTAACACAGTTTCAGTGCAAAATATTTGATGACTTGTAGTTTGTGATACGGGAATGATATAAAATTAATTAATTTTTGATTAAAATTGAAGGAACTCAGATAATTTTAATAGTAGTAATTTTTTAGGAACTACCATCAAATATACATTTAAAATTTCATGTCAGATAGAGTTTAATAGACATCTAGATGCTGATTCGAAACAAAAATTTCAAAACCGTCCTATTCTATAAGAATATCGATAATACAGTATCAACATTTTTAATGCTTTTTGGTTTTATATTAAAATACTTTATAAAGAAAAGTTATGTGAAATTAAATTACGTTTAAAAAATGCTTCCAGATTTTCTTATAAAGTTAATCGTTATTCAGATATTGAAAAATGTTGAAATAACTCGTCAATTCTACCTTACAAATTTTTTGCCACCAAATTACGCCTCGTATCAAAGGTTTGGTGAGTATTTAAAATTATTTTGTATAGGACTTACAACGCGGAAGTTAAAGGAAATTAAATCACTTTTATAATAAAATTTTTTAAGATAATTATTAAAATAAGCAAACACAAACAACCCATTTAATCAAGTTTTAGACGTATTTAGCCGTTGTATTAAGAAAACTTTGTATAACGACAAGCTATGTAAAATGTAATTTTCTTTACAAAATATGTTTACACATTTTTCATTAAAGATATTTTAATAATTTGAACGAGCACTTGAATTTGTCACAATTACGCGTCATACCAAAAAACTAATAAACCCCCCTCACCGCTGCTGAATTTCTCTCTGTTTCTAATGAGCTCCAGGAGAATCGAAATTACGCTTAAATAGGAAATTTCAAGTACGTAAGATTTATCTTTATGGAGTTACCGTGGTATTAACAGATATCTATACACATACGAACGCACGCACGCTCACAAGAACGGACGGACGACGCACGCGCTTACGCATGCACGCGCGCACCCCATACACACACGCGGCGCACACGCGCACAGCACACACACGCACGTGCACACACGTACATACCACGCACGCACGTGACACACGTACATACGCACACGTACATACGCACACGCACGCACGTGACACACGTACACACGCACTCACGCGCACACGTACACACGCATACACGCACACACGCACAGCACACACACGCTCACACGCACACGCACACCGCACACACGCACACACGCTCACACGCACATACGCACACACGCAAACACGCGCACACGTACGCACACGCACACACGCACACACGCACACATGCACACACGCAATTAATTTGTTTTTCGTTCCGTATCTTGAAAACCCATTTAGGTATAATAAAATTTGTTAACACAGTTTCAGTGCAAAATATTTGATGACTTGTAGTTTGTGATACGGGAATGATATAAAATTAATTAATTTTGATTAAAATTGAAGGAACTCAGATAATTTTAATAGTAGTAATTTTTAGGAACTACCATCAAATATACATTTAAAATTTCATGTCAGATAGAGTTTAATAGACATCTAGATGCTGATTCGAAACAAAATTTCAAAACCGTCCTATTCTATAAGAATATCGATAATACAGTATCAACATTTTAATGCTTTTTGGTTTTATATTAAAATACTTTATAAAGAAAAGTTATGTGAAATTAAATTACGTTTAAAAATGCTTCCAGATTTTCTTATAAAGTTAATCGTTATTCAGATATTGAAAATGTTGAAATAACTCGTCAATTCTACCTTACAAATTTTTGCCACCAAATTACGCCTCGTATCAAAGGTTTGGTGAGTATTTAAAATTATTTTGTATAGGACTTACAACGCGGAAGTTAAAGGAAATTAAATCACTTTTATAATAAAATTTTTAAGATAATTATTAAAATAGCAAACACAAACAACCCATTTAATCAAGTTTTAGACGTATTTAGCCGTTGTATTAAGAAAACTTTGTATAACGACAAGCTATGTAAAATGTAATTTTCTTTACAAAATATGTTTACACATTTTTCATTAAAGATATTTTAATAATTTGAACGAGCACTTGAATTTGTCACAATTACGCGTCATACCAAAAAACTAATAAACCCCCCTCACCGCTGCTGAATTTCTCTCTGTTTCTAATGAGCTCCAGGAGAATCGAAATTACGCTTAAATAGGAAATTTCAAGTACGTAAGATTTATCTTTATGGAGTTACCGTGGTATTAACAGATATCTATACACATACGAACGCACGCACGCTCACAAGAACGGACGGACGCACGCACGCGCTTACGCATGCACGCGCGCACCCACATACACACACACGCGGCGCACACGCGCACACACGCACACACACACGCACGTGCACACACGTACATACGCACACACGCACGCACGTGCACACACGTACATACGCACACACGTACATACGCACACACGCACGCACGTGCACACACGTACACACGCACTCACGCGCACACGTACACACGCATACACGCACACACGCACACACGCACACACGCACACACGCACACACGCACACACGCACACGCACATACGCACACACGCACACACGCACACACGCACACACGCACACGTACGCACACACGCACACACGCACACACGCACACATGCACACACGCAATTAATTTGTTTTTTCGTTCCGTATCTTGAAAACCCATTTAGGTATAATAAAATTTGTTAACACAGTTTCAGTGCAAAATATTTGATGACTTGTAGTTTGTGATACGGGAATGATATAAAATTAATTAATTTTTGATTAAAATTGAAGGAACTCAGATAATTTTAATAGTAGTAATTTTTTAGGAACTACCATCAAATATACATTTAAAATTTCATGTCAGATAGAGTTTAATAGACATCTAGATGCTGATTCGAAACAAAAATTTCAAAACCGTCCTATTCTATAAGAATATCGATAATACAGTATCAACATTTTTAATGCTTTTTGGTTTTATATTAAAATACTTTATAAAGAAAAGTTATGTGAAATTAAATTACGTTTAAAAAATGCTTCCAGATTTTCTTATAAAGTTAATCGTTATTCAGATATTGAAAAATGTTGAAATAACTCGTCAATTCTACCTTACAAATTTTTTGCCACCAAATTACGCCTCGTATCAAAGAATTGCATAGAACATAATCGATATATTTAGGATACATATCTAGATATTTTTATATCTTTAAAATACGCAGATGTTTCAGAAATATTTAACAAAACCTAAAACCCGTCACTAATGAAACCTGCTCTACGCTGCTGGATTTCTCCCAAAATTTAATCAGCTCCAAGAGAAATGAAATGCAACAACTACGTATATATATATATATATATATATATATATATATATATATATATATATATATATATATATATATATATATATATATATATATATATATATATATATATATATATATATATATATATATATATATATATATATATATATATATATAGGTAAGTAATATTGACTGGGTGGAAGATTGTGGGTTTATTAAGGAATACTTCTAAAGTTTTTTAATGGCATGTGGTGCGGTACCCTTAAAGCTACAAACCTAATATATTTCCATTTGAATCACAAAGTTTATACAGGGCGATTTATATCAAAGTTGCATTTTTTTTAATGGAACTCCACGTATATTATTGCATATTTGCATTCCTTTTTCCATTGTAGTGCGGCCTTATGTATCACACATGGTACCTAAAACGAAACGTTTAGCCGCAATTCGTCTTTTTTACAAAAAGTAGATGTCTGAAAAAACTAAATATTTACTTTGTCAATTTAAAAAATTTCAATCAATGGCAACTTGATTTTTTCAAATGAAACGAACATTTTTTCATTTTTGCATCAAATGCGGTATTTGTTTACCTTTCTTTAAATTAGTGGGTATCTTATCTTCGGTAGATTTCTTTCAATTTCATAATTTCTGATTAATTTGCTGTACTTTTAATTTGATTTTGTATTATCTAGTAACCCGTGCAAGATAAACAAAAAACTATTCATATTATAAAACATTATTTATGAAGTAGAAAAACACATAAACACAAAAACAAAATTACGAGCTAAATTAGAAAATAAAATAAAACGTAGAATAAAAAAAAACAAATTTCATCCTTAGCACACACAAATACATCAAGATCTCAAGGAGACCGATTTTCAAAACAGAATTAATCTTTGCAATTGAGTGGAACAAATGTTAAATGAAAATGTACAATTTTTGTATAAAATCGTGTTTACAGATGAGTGCACCTTCCACCTTGCTAACCAGCCCAATTTTCATTATTACTCAGACTAAAAGCCTCACTATTTCCGAGTTTACAACCAAGAGAAATGGTCGATCAATATTTGGGCAGGCATATTCGGTACTTCAGTTGTTGGTCCCTTTTTCTTCGACGGTATTCTAAATTCAAATTTATCCTGGATAATAAATTATTTGGACTCCTTGAGGATGCCCCGCTCGCTCAAATTAGGGACATTCATTTTGACGCCGTGCCCATATAGTAATGAATTGCTTAATAATGTATTTGTTAAAAAGTCCAGATATTTCCCCGCTTGATTTTTTGTCTTGTGGGGGTACGTCAAGGAAAGGTGTATGCTGAACTACCAAGTACTGGGGAAGGTATAAAAAATATAATTCGAAAGGTTTTTGCAACTATTAACCCAGTAGTGTTAAATAGGGTTAAAAATGATTTTCGTCGTGGAATTAAAATTTGCGTAGAACAAGGCGGTACACGTTTTGAAAATTTATTAAAATTATTTTTATTTTAGCTCGTAATTTTGTTTTTTGTGTTTCTGTAGTTTTCTACTTAATAAATAATGTTTTATAACGTGAATCGTTTTTTGTTTACTTTCCATGGGTTACTAGATAATACACACTACTAATTGAAAAATACATCAAATTAATCAGAAATTGTGAAATTAAAAGAAATCTAGCGAAGATTGGCACAGATTAATTTATATAGTTAGAAAGGTAAAAAATTCCGCATTCCATTCCATTTAAAAAAAGCAAGTTGCCATTGATTGAAATTCTCTAAATTGACAAAGTAATTTCTCCGGTCCGTCCGGTCTACGCTAGTACATTTCATGTCTAGTAAAATCGCAGAGTCATGGCCTTCTAAATTTTGTGATTACAGCCATATTTAATTTTTTTCTACTATTTTTAAAAATGACGAATTGTGGATAAACGTTACGTTTTGGGTACCATGTATGATACATAAAGTCGCACTAGAATCGACCCAAATTGAATCCAAATATGCAATATGCAAATATGCAATAATATACAGCGAACTCCATTTAAAGAAATGCAACTTTGATATAAATTGCGATTCAAGTGAAAATATTTTGAGTTTGTAACCACACCCCATCTTTCTTAATAAACCCACAATATTCCACCCACGCACTATTGGCCTACCCTATACACACACACACACATACACGCACACGCACACGCACACGCACACATACGCGCACACGCACGCGCACACGCATACGCACACGCACACGCACACGCACACGCACACGCACACGCACACGCAAACGCACACGCACACGCACACGCGCACACGCACACGCACACGCACACGCACACGCACACGCACACACACACACACACACACACACACACACACACTATATATATATATATATATATATATATATATATATATATATATATATAGGGAGCTGGAAAAATTCTTCACTACTAGATGAAAGTACGTTTTCTGAGCATGAAAAAATCAGAAAAAATTCTTTGGGTTGTAGTTACTCTAATACAGTGCTTTAAAAATAAAGAAAGTTGGCAACGTTGGCTTGTAATTGCTTGTGTAAGTAAAGGTTATAAAGCTGTGTTTTCGTGAATGTAATGTTTTATTAAACTTAAGTAAATTTTAAAATTCTACCAATCGTAATTCAAACTTATAGCAATGAAATAAAAACGAACTTAAATTATAACTAAAAACACTTCCACTTAATTAGAGCACATGTTCAAAATTATAGCCATGAGCTTCTAAACATGCTTCAGCCCTACTACCAGAGTCAAAATTTGGACTTTATTCGAGTCTGTAACTGCTTATAGATATAACATGCAAGTTTACCTCAGGACAAAAGAAGGTGAACCTCCAGAGAGAGGTTAAAGTAAAAGAGTTGTGCTAGTCCTTACTTATGGTCTAAAAGGTCACAACGTAACGTGTGATACCTTTACCTCGTACGATTTGGGGTAGATGCTATTGAAAATTCTACCTGTAGAGCATTACATACTTGAGTGCACTATAATTTTTCTTGTAGTTATTTCAGGAAAACACAATATTGGTAAAATCCTTACAAAAAATATACTGCAAACAACAACAAACTTAATCTGTTAATGCTAGATTGCTAATTGATACGAACTTAGTTTGGGTTTACGGGTACCTTCGTGCCTAATCTAAAACCTTACATGCCTTCTTGCTTTCTAGGATCCGTGGATCAGTAAATGTAGAAGTTGAACACCTCATTTAGTGACTAATAAGCTTGTATGAAGTACACAGACCCAATTTATACTTACCTATATGGTTGTCACAAAAAGTGGGAATTTTAAATATATCCACATATATCATAAGTAACACCGCAAATGAAACATTTTTTTTTACTTTTAAACTCAAGCATTCATTATACAAATTTTATGTTTATAAAATTACCTTTATTATATAACATGTTCTCTAAATTAGATTAAATGAAATCTCTAAAGGATATTTCATAAAATAGATTGAGTGAAGTATAAAACAAAGCTTAAGTTTACTCCAATTCACTATAAGATCTTCACATATTGTTTAAAATGGTATTAAGTAATTTGGCAGTTTAAGGGTAAAATACTGTTTATTCTTATAAAATAGTAGAAAGGACTTTATTATCAATTTGCATACAAATGTTACTTGTTATGGTCAGACATAAAAATACTAATAAAACATTTATGTATCTACACTACTTATCCCAAATTAAAATGTTGCTTTAATCTCGAAATTAAATTAACTAACTTTCGTTAAGATCAACATTGCTAACATTTCACAGCAAACCCTTTAAACTCACTTTGTCTTTTTTTATAAGATCGTTACGAACTGACTTAATTTTTTTACTGGTTGAACTTTATTAGCAGTAAAACGGTATTCATCAGACTTATGTTTCATTCACTTTACAACGTTTTAATTGGAATTTTCAGAATTAAGAAAGTGTGAATTATAATGCAAACCTGAAAATAAAAAACTCACAAATGGTACAATTTATTTTTTATAATTGACTAATTACGGATACATGTTCGTAGTAAAAAATACAGTGCCGATTTGCGTTTGGAAAGAATTCTTGGGAAGAATAAAGGGGGTTTCAAATCCTATTTGATTACCTATAAAATTTAATTTAAAAAAGTTAAAGCTTTATGGCGACACTTACCATTAGCTGTAGCTATTTTATAGTTTAAATAAATTTCTTTTTCTGCTATTTTCGCGATGTTAGGTATCAATCAGAATTAAAATCGTAGTAAGTATAATTCCTTCAAGAAGTATGATCATTTAACCGTTCACTAATTAAATAATTTTGATAATGTTGTTTGTTTATGTTTAGGTTTATGATTAAGTTTTTTTAGAAACACAATCTATAATAATTTAACTAACATTTTAGTGTGCAAATTTAAACATTAATGTGTTATATTTTAAAATTAATACCACATTGATTCGTTAATTTGTGGTTATGAAGGAATCATAACTTCCTTAATGCCATCAACATGCTGCTCATAAAATTTACCCTTTAATTTCATATACTTGGTAAAATCCACATAGACAGATTCTTATTTACATCAGTTTAAAATAAACATGAAATCCAATTAAAAGTTAGAATGAAAAAGTTAAACAAGCGATCAATGATGGCTTTTACACGCACAAATATTTGGAAAAGGATATAATATTACCGCATATAATTTGCTTGATTGATATATTAAAATTTATGTAGGAAATTTTGTAGAATTTATTAGAATATAGTATAAATGGCAAGTGTCTTGTGAATGCATTGGTCATGTTATTCTTTAGAAATTGTTTTCTTTGAGAACACAATGCAATTACTTATTTGGCAATGTAGTAAACGTAGAGTGAATGTATCCAGTCTGTAATAAGCGATGCCCACTGTTCAATTTATTATTTTTTGATATTTGCAAAGATTTTACTCATTATAATGCACCCAAAATAATTACTTTTCTTTTTTAGTTGCAGTTTATTTTGCAGAGCTTGGTCATGATCAATTTCCTCTAGCCGTTCAAGTCATTCGTACTAGACTTTACGTGGATGATTTGAACGGTGGCACTTCATCCGTAAAGGAAGCAAAAATATTCATTTTCTCAATTAAACTTGTTTTAAGGTTCACAAGTGCGTATGTAATTCTTGGGATGTTTTAGGTTCGGTGACAAAGGAACATCTACAACTCTCAACTTGTAAGAGTTAGTATGGATATACGATACACTTCTCGCAACGATTAGTTTTTTCGCTAAACCTTTCACCCAAAAAATACAGTTATTAGGACTGGGTTGGGGTGTTGAACCACCTTTTGAAATTGTTTACCTATCTTCGTTTGAATCAATCCCTACCGAGATGATTTACTTCATTATCTTCCATGGTGGGACCATATTTGGACGGTAACTTCCTTCTATTTGTCGTTAGTTATCAAAGCGCAATTGTTGCTTTCGGGTGAATCCCACCACTTTCTTCCCACATAAAATTTTCCTTCTTATCGACTAAGCCTGACCAAACCTTTTAGTGTCATTGGTTGTGACTTTGCGGGACGTTTGAGCATGTCATCAACTAAGATCCGTGTTGAAACAAAAGATATACAGCTTATTTGTGTCTTTTTCCCAATTGGCCACCAAAGCATTACATTTTAAAATCGCGTCCTTATTGTATACCCAAGAGTTTATGGGTGCTCTCAGACGTAACATTGCTCATCGTGGACGTTGTGTTCAAATCTTTAGCCATTGTGGTACCAATTTCGTCAGTGAGTCACAAACCATAGCATGGTCGTTCAACTCTCCCTCTGCTTCCCCGTAGGTGGGCTTTTGGAAGAGCGGTTAAATCTCTCAAAAATCACATAGTTCACATTTAGTTTATGGCTACTTATTATACCTAGTTTATTACAAATTCATGGAATAAATTTAATTTGCGGTATGTTGTGTGCAAAAAAATAATAGCAACAATTCCTAAGAACCATTATGTGTATATTGTATATTTGAGTCATTCGCTTTCGGACCCCTCCTTAAAGAAAGCTGTGCTAAAGGGAAAATCAGATAACCATTGGTCAACAAGCAATTGATGTCGTGTAGGGCAATGATATGCTAAATGAATAACGAAAAGAAACTTTGTAAAGTTTCCTGGTAACTATAAAGAACAAAGTAATGGCAAGATTAGCAAAATAAGTATTATTAACAGCTCAGGGACTGACATTGCACAATAATTGTAAAACAGTAGTCTTCAACGTAAGGCACTTTTAATGTGTGACGTGGAGGGAAAACCTGATTAAATCAAACTGATCTAGACACCAAAATGTACCGTTTGCTTTTGAAAATTAGTAAATTAATTTTTATGAAATTTGTCACCTGGATACTTCTAGTTTTGCCACTACTTTCAGCAACCAAAGAAACAAAGAGTTAATCCATCCCCAGTTTATGCAGAAACCTCTGATTTAGCATAGTTTCGAAGGAAAAGAATGTTTTCTCAATTACTGATAATAAATATTTTTGGTGTAGGTTTTACTGCTTTTACAATTCAATTTACTATTAAAAACCCTAGTAGTTTTATTTAGGCAAAACAGATGTAAGTTTTTCTAATTCTTCATTTCTGTTTCTTTTAGTTCAACAATACCATAAAGCTGTCTTGGATGAAGGGATTGAGTATTAAGGTAGCCGTATATAATGAAACAGTATGGTTAACACTACCTTATTTTTAATAAATTTAAAATGTGCTAAAAATTGTTGTATTAAGGGTCGCATTCATAAAGGCCCTTTTGATAAGGACAGGTTTTAAATCACCATCTTAACTTGCATCTTGAAACTTCTTTCTACATCTTAGATCCTTGATAAAATTTATTCAAAAAAATTGAAAAACTGTCGATTTTCTTAGATTAATCAGTATTTCGAGGGTTGTATCCGTATCTAGTGCTTTTGACAGATGCATGTTTGGGTAAGGGTTGAATCGATATCAAGGTCCTTTTAAAAGAGGTATTTGTCAGCTTGAAATCTACATTTTTGATGAGTGTTTTTATCTAAGATCTTGTCGGTGTCTTGTTTTCGTATCAAATCTTTTTTTGACCGAAACTAATTTCACAACATCTTAAACTTGCGCCTTATTTCGGTGTCTTGAATCTTCTGACTGAAACTGGTTTCAGATCAACCCCTTAAGTTAAAATGTTATATTAAAATCATAAGAATTACTGAATCTACATACAGAGCATTGCAGATTATTTATTTCGTTTTGAGGAGAGCGTAAAGTTAGGGTGGGGTGTTTGGAGATTTGTAATGCAGAGGCAGTATTCTGAGTAACTTGCTTTAATAGCTGAGGTCCACCACCTGAAGAAGATGATTATTCTACCACAGGATCCTATACAGCGCTTGCATGCGTCAGATGTTACACAATATCAGGGATACAATCATGTGTTTCTAAATATTTTTTCAGCCAGTTACGGAAACCTGACAGTATAACCATCAGTTATGATGATGATTTACCAAGACCCAACTGTCTGACAGACGACGAAATATTATGAACGCTTACTGCTACAGATAAGAAGAAAAGCGAACATTTCTTACATATACTGAACACTATCGGCGATGTATTCTGGGATAAAAGGCGTCCTGTCACAATAAGAGGTGAAGTTATCCCGCACTTGAACACTATTGATCTGTTTCACAATACGTTAAGACATATACCACAAGCCCGTACGGCTGGCGGCAGTTTGCGACACACATTGAAGAAACAAGTACACAACGAGTTTTATGGGAAATATTCGTAGGTGACGTACTGCGTCACCTAAGGCTGAATGGACTCTGTAGCTGATAATTAAAATGCTGTTAGCGAATCAAGCTTCCCGCTATGAACACTTATTAGATTAGGATACGTGGAGAATATAATAGCATAGATGGTATTTACTAAAATCCATCATATCCGGCAGAGTTGTCGGGTACACCTTTAGCTGATGCTGTCAAAGGAACAGGACGCTTATACGGGGTACAAACCTGTCAGAAAAAAGTTTCGTGCAATAGATATATTATCAGCAACTATTACAAGTTGTGTGAGATGTGCGGACATTAAGCAAACACAATAATGGATACAATTACATACCAACGGTCACTGACGTGTTTAGTAAGAGGGCTTGGGCAAGAGCTCTTCAAACGAAGATAGCCACCTCGTATAATTAAAGCATTTTGCCGATATTTTTAAGGACCGAACTTACAGACGGATAAAAGTAAAGAGTTTCTGACGGCTAGAGTACAAAACTTTTCCAAGAAACAAGATATCAATTGGTATGTAACATAATACTTGACACGCTCGATAGTAATCACCATCTGTTAGAGGCTGTTAAGAAAAACCATACCTACGACGATACATTTCCAAAACAGATATATTGGATTACCATTGAAGCAGCCAAGTATCGAGAATGGTGAATGGATACTTTACAAACCATTATCGGCGATAAGTGATGATAGCCAAGTACAATTTGTAGTGCCCGAAAATGGAAACGATTACATAGAATCAAGTCAGTGCGCACAATTTTTTTTTTAAACCATTTCTGCTTAGTTTGAAGTTTTATATCCTGTAATTATATGGTGCCTTTCATACGGATAAAAAATTTCAATTTAATGGCTGCGTTTACTTGAAAAATTTGAAAACTGTGCAGGTTAACAGGTACTTCCGGTATTTACACACGCACCTACGTACGCACGCACGCGCAAGCGCGCGCACGCCCGTACACACATACGTACACACGTACAAACTCACACACGCAAACAAGCACACAAGCACACAAGCACACAAACGCACACGCAAACAAACACACGCGCGCACACGTAAACACGCACACGCGTAAGCACGCACACACGTAGACACGCACACACACGCACACACACGCACACAAGCACACACGCACACACGCACACACGCGCACACGCACACACACGCAGCGCACATGCACACACACGCACAAACGCACACACGCACACACGCACAGACGCATACACACGCACACACGCACACACGCACACACGCGCACACACGCACACACGCACACACGCACGCATACACGCACACACGCACACATACACACGCACACTCGCACACACGCACACACGCACACACGCATACACGCACACACGCGCACGCGCACACACGCACACACACACACGCACACCCGCACACACGCTCACACGCTCACACGCACACACGCACACACGCTCTCACGCACACACGCACGCACGCACAGACGCATACACACGCACACGCACACACGCACACACGCGCACATACACACACGCACACACGAAGCACACGCACATCACACACACACACACGCACACCAGCACACGCTCACACGACACGCACACACGCACACACGCACACACACCGCAACGCACACACACACGCAACGACACGCACACCACCCGCACACCACACAGCACACATACACGCACACAACAACGACACACACGCAACGCAACACGCACACCTACGCACACCACACACCCCACGCACACGCACAGCACACAGACGCATACACACGCCACACGCACACACGCACATACACACACGCACACACGAACGCATACAGCACACGCACACACACCACACGCACACCACCACACAACGATACACGCACACGCACACGACACACGAACACGCACACCGCACAACGCAACACGACACACCCCAGAACACACACCACACAACCACACAGCACACACCACGCACACGCACACGCACACGCACACACGCACACACGCACACGCACACACACGCACGCACACACGCACACACACACGCACACACGCACACGCACACACACACGCACACGCACACAGCACACACGCACACACCCACACGCACGCACACGCACACACGCCACACGCACGCACCACGCACGACACACACGCACACACGCACACACGCACACACACACACGACAGAGTTTTAATAGAAAATTCTGGAATCAATTAAAGGAACCATATTTTAAAATGATAAATGACGCTAGAAGGCAAGGCCAGATTCCCGAACATATCGGAAGTCGGTTACCAATTTTGTGTATAAAAAGGGAGATCGTAAAGTTTTTGAAAACTGGAAACCCATATATTTTCTAGCGGTGTATTATGTGGATGTATGCTAAATCTCTAACCGTAAGATTAAAGCAGGTGTTTAATAGTTGTATAAGCACAGACCAAACCTGCTGAATTCCAAAGAGATCCATACAATACAATTTTCTTCTACACCGATCTATTATTGACCACGCAAATATTGAGAAAAGGCAACTGGCAGTTATTTCATTAGATCAAGGAAATGCCTTCAATAAAGTAGTCCGGAAATTTATCATTCGAGTTCTAGAAGAATTTGGTTTTGGTGCCAATTTTATTGACCATATTAAACTACTGTACGAGAATGCGGTATTGGTAGATCAAACAAAAGATAAACCATTAGAAGGTATTTAACTTCGCTCTCCTTATTGTGCTTGCAATTGATTCTCTCTTACAAAGCGTAAGAAACGGTTTAAAGGGGATACAACAACCGAAAACTAGTGCTCTCTGCGTACGCCAATGCCTTACAATTTTTAAAGAAAAAGAAGGTTTTCACAAAATGCACGACATGTGTATGGAATACGCTTCAAACTCAGAGGCTACATTGAACATAAACAAAGCAGCTGGCCTTTGGACACGAGTATGGAAAGATAGAAGCAACACTCCAACACCATGTTGTAAAGAGCCAGCTGCCTTTACCAAATTTTGTGTGAGTGTGCGAGTGTGAGTGTGTGGGTGTGTGAGCGTGTGAGTGTGTGAGTGTGTAGTGTGGTTGAGTGGGTGTGAGTGTGAGGTGTGAGTGGAGTGTGAGTGTGTGAGTGTGGAGTGTGGTGTGTGGTGTGGAGTGTGTGAGTGTGAGGTGTGAGTGTGGAGTGTGAGTGTGAGGAGTGTGGATGGTGGGTTGTGAGGTGTGAGTGTGGTGTGAGTTGTGGTGTGTGAGTGTGTGGTGTGTGAGTGTGTGAGGTGGGTGTGTGAGTGTGGAGTGTGGTGTGTGAGTGTGAGTGTGTGAGTGTGGTGTGGAGTGTGAGTGTGAGGTGTGAGGTGTGAGGTGGTGTGAGTGTGTGAGTGTGTGAGTGTGAGTGGTGTGGGTGTGAGGTGTGGTGTGAGGTGTGAGGGTGTGTGAGTGTGAGGTGTGAGTGTGAGGTGTGTGAGTGTGAGTGTGTGAGTGTGGTGGTGTGAGTGTGTGAGGTGAGTGTGTGAGTGTGAGTGTGGAGGTGTGAGTGGTGTGAGTGTGTGAGGTGGTGTGGAGTGTGTGAGTGTGGTGTGTGAGTGTGAGTGTGGAGGGTGTGAGGTGTGGAGGTGTGTGTGAGTGTGTGTGTGAGTGTGAGTGTGTGAGTGTAGTGTGAGTGTTGGTGTGAGGTGTGGGTGGTGTGTGAGTGTGTGAGTGTGGAGTGTGAGTGTGTGTGGAGTGTGTGGAGGTGTGGTGTGTGAGTGTAGTGGGTGAGTGTGAGTGTGTGATGTGTGTGTGGAGTGTGAGTGTGTGAGGTGTGTGTGAGTGTGTGAGTGTGAGTGTGAGGTGTGAGTGTGTGTGTGAGTGTGTGAGTGTGTGTGGTGAGTGTGGAGGTGTGAGTGTGTGAGGTGTGAGTGATTGGTGTGAGTGTGTGAGTGTGAGTGTAGTGGAGTAGTGTGAGGTGTGAGTGTGTGTGTGAGTGTGAGTGTGAGTGTGAGTGGTGTGTGAGTGTGTGAGTGTGTGAGTGTGTGAGTGTGAGTGTGTGAGTGTGTGAGTGTGTGAGTGTGTGAGTGTATGAGTCTGTGAGTGTGTGAGTGTGTCAGTGTGTCAGTGTATGAGTGTGTGAGTGTGTGAGTGTGTGAGTGTGTGACTGTGTGAGAGTGTGAGCGTGTGAGTGTGTGAGTGTGTTAGTGTGTGAGTGTGTGAGTGTGTGAGGTGTGGGTGTGAGTGTGTGAGTGTGAGTGTGTGAGTGGTGTGTGGTGGTGTGGTGTGAGTGTGTGTGTGAGTGTGGGAGTGTGTGAGTGTGTGAGTGTGTGAGTGTGTGAGTGTGTGAGTATGTGAGTGCGTGATAGTCTGGGTGTGTGAGTACGAGGGTGTGTGTGAGTGTGTAAGTGCGTGAGTGACACACACAGGCACAGACACAGACACAGACACAGCAACAGTCACAGGCTCAGACACAGACACAGACACAGACACAGACACAGACACAGACACAGGCACAGACATAGACAGAGACAGAGACAGAGACACAGACACAGACACAGACACAGACACAGACGCTGACGCAGACGCAGACGCAGACGCAGACGCAGACGCAGACGCAGACGCAGACGCAGACGCAGACGCAGACGCAGACGCAGACGCAGACGCAGACGCAGACGCAGACGCAGACGCAGACGCAGGCGCAGACGCAGACGCAGACGCAGACGCAGACGCAGACGCAGACGCAGACAGACGCAGACGCAGACGCAGACGCAGACGCAGACGCAGACGCAGACGCAGACGCAGACGCAGACGCAGACGCAGACGCAGACGCAGACGCAGACGCAGACGCAGACGCAGACGCAGACGCAGACGCAGACGCAGACGCAGACACAGACACAGACACAGACTCAGACACAGACCCAGACACGTACACAGACACAGACACACGCACAGGCACAGGCACAGATACAGACACAGACACAGACACAGAAACAGGCACAGACAGAGACACAGACAGAGACACAAACACAGACACAGACGCTGACGCTGACGCAGACGCAAACGCAGACGCAGACTCACACGCAGACGCAATCGCAGACGCGGACGCGGACGCGGACGCAGAGGCAGACGCAGACACAGACGCAGACGCAGACACAGACACAGACACAGACTCAGACACAGACCCAGACACGTACACAGACACAGACACACGCACAGGCACAGGCACAGGCACAGGCACAGACACAGACACAGACACAGACACAGACACAGGCACAGACAGAGACACAGACAGAGACACAGGCACAGACGCTGACGCAGACGCAAACGCAGACGCAGACGCAGACGCAGACGCAGACGCAATCGCAGACGCGGACGCGGACGCGGACGCAGACGCAGACGCGGACGCGGACGCGGACGCGGACGCGGACGCGGACACGGACGCGGACGCGAACACGTACGCGGACGCGGACGCGAACGCGGACGAGGAGGCGGACGCGGACGCGTAGTATATTTATATTCTGTGTCAAAGTGAATGTTTGTAATCCTTTTTATTTAATCCAAGTTTAATTTGTAACGTACCTACTACATATAGCATATAATGTTTTTCCTGAACTTTCAACACGTATATGAAATTTATCATTTCAATATTAATAGCAGCTGTCATCTTTCATTATTATAATTTTAATTTCTTTTTTCGTTAATCGCATAGCCGGCTAATGTGGTTTTTTACATCTATAATTTATTTATGAAGCTCAAACCGACTTTATGATATGTTGTATCACTTTATTACTTTGTACCCGTGGAATAAATTCTAATTATCGTCTTCTGTAAATGGCAATATTTTTCGCATCTTAATTAATTTTTAAAACTATTATATTTACTGTGGACGATAACTGTAATTGTTATTCAAATGTTAATATTTGTATGAAAAACGAATAAAAAGAACGATTACATTTTCAATCGATGGTGATAGTGGCGAAAGTTTGCACTTTCATGTTGTTTGGTTTTATATCGTTTAATTCCTCTTGATTAACGGTTTATTTAGGAATTACATTATTTGCTTATATTACGTTATTATTTATACCCAACATAAACACATTATTTCAATGAGTGATTTAAAATTTTATATTAAACTCCTGAATTATTACATGTAAGTCATGTATGACGTTTAGGTAACGTAATCCACTTCTAAAAATAAAAAATTAAATTCTTTTTATCAAATATGATGTAAAATTAATATTTTTCGTGATATACTCGCTGCTTTGGATCTACAGCTTCCTAAAATTCCACTCGTCAGCCTTAGACGCTCACCGTGTATTTAACTAACGTTCGGGCTTTGGAGATACTTTCCGAAATTTAACTTCTTACACTTTTTTTGTTTAAAGACACGTTCGTTTCGGTAGGATAACATTTTGTGTAACTTCGACATAACCACTTATATACCCAAATACCGATATACCCCAAATTATTGTGTATTGTATAACGTATAATGGGACCAAGGTTAACGATAATAGCTGACAATAGACATTTTAAATCAGTTTTGTCAAATTAAATGAATTTCACTTGCCTCGTTCTACTATGTCAACCGGATCAAACTTATTACATTTAGTAATGCACAATTTGCATTCCGAATTGAGAATTTTACGATTTCCAATAAATTAAATAAGGAATTTTTTGTTTTTCATTTTATTTTTCAAGCTTAATTTATATAATTAATTACTTTTGTTGATAATAGGCAATTAATCTTTTCCGCTGTGCTCTCAGCGTTGTTGTATAAGAAATTTAAAAGATATAAATCTTAAAACAGCTTACTTAATTACTTTTTCTATATAATTTTGATACAAATAAATGTACGAGTATCATGATGCATAGTAAAAAAAAACAAAAACAAAATATTTTGATCTGTTAGAGTCTATATATATATATATATATATATATATATATATATATATATATATATATATATATATATATATACGAGTATGAAGAGTATTTTTGACATTGTAAACACAGAATATAAGGAAGTTGACGTAGCAATAAAAAGACAAAATTACTTAGTGCTCTGTTGAAGTTAGTCAAAAACATCTAATGTGGCCAGCACATAATATTCTTATGCTTATGCTAATCTTTCATTAGCAAATACAAAGAAAAGAGTGT
This sequence comes from Vesta saturnalis, assembly GCA_036346205.1. Classification (NCBI taxonomy): domain Eukaryota; kingdom Metazoa; phylum Arthropoda; class Insecta; order Coleoptera; family Lampyridae; genus Vesta; species Vesta saturnalis. Next base: position 924,970 of record JARFJB010002186.1, read on the forward strand.
CGCATGACTATCAACAAACACTTACAATACACCTTAGGAATTTTTTTTTCGTCAAATTAGGCTTCAAACTAATCATGAGGAGGAATAAAAACAAGTCGAATTATAAAATTTGCAGGACGTAGATTTGATCGTTCGTATACAAATTTCTAGGACATAGGATTTATCGTTATGGCATAGACCAACGAAAATGACATTTTAAAATCAAAATACACTCATAATTACAACCCATCTTGACTCAGATGGTAGAAGTTTTTTTGGTTAAACACGTACGCTCACACGCCTATACGCGGGAACGCGCAAGCGCGCGTACGCGCACACGCGCGCGCGCACGCTCACACACACACATGCACACACGCAAACACGCACACACGCACACACGCACACACGCACACACGCACACACGTACACACGCACACACGCACACACGCACACACGCACACACGCACACGCACACGCACACACGCACACACGCACACACGCACACGCACACAGCACACGCACACACGCACACACGCACACAGCACAACGCACACACCACACACGACACACGCACACGCACACACACGCACACACGCACACACGCACACACGCACACGCCACACGCCACACACAGCACACGCACACACGCACACACACACGCACACACGCACACACCACACACGACACACGCACACACACCACACACACACACGCACACACGCACACACGCACACACACACGCACACACGCACACACGCACAGCACAACGCACACAACACACACAACACACAACGTACAACACACACACACGCACACAACACCAACACACAACGACACAAACAAACACACAAACACACAAACACACAAACATACAAACACACAAACACAAACACAAACACAAATACACAATCACACAAACATAGAATCACACAAACACACAAACACACAAACGCACAAACACACAAACGCACAAACACACAAGCACACAAACGTTTACCTCGAGTAGGATTTGTTGTTATTTGTTATGATTTATTCTTCTACACATAAACTTAAAACAACACTAACGAAACTTCACTAACAATACAACTAACACTAGGTAATACTGTCTTTTTAGACACTCTACTATACTATACTATAACAAAACAAATTTCAGTTTGTTAAAACACCAATACGCTGAAACGGCAAAAATACGCAAAACTAATTAAATTTAGGTTATGATGACGCATAAAAATCTGTGTAATGACGTTAAAAATTTTACCGCGTCTTTGCGAGAAGATGACGAACGATATCGAAAACTATCGAATCAAAAACATTAGCGCCAAGTGTCTGATCCACAAACTATTAAATAATTTTTAACCTTGTGCAAACGACGTTCGTTTCTAAAGAGTTTTTTTTTTCTTTTGCAGTACTGTCAAACAACCGATAGATATTGCACACGTCCAAGTTTAGAAAACGAGCCTCGCAGCGACAAGTTTTCTAATGGACGGGTCGGGTGCAATAAAGCATTTTAGGAAACGAGTTTTTTATGTTATTTTTTCAATTTTGCGTATTTCTGTTGAAAATTTTGGTAAAATGTAAATTATATTTGCCACACTGTATGACAGGTTTCATGATTTTAAATATAGGTTGGCAGCAATGGTATTTACCTGTTTAAGTTTAATTTAAATTTAGGGTATTAAACTTATTTCCTACTAAAGAGTTGCAATCGACCTTAAAAATATTAAATCAATGAAAATTTAAAAAAGTTATAGTTCACTAAAGATACAATAAAAATAACACTGAATATACAGGGTGATTAGTTAGCGAAAAGTTTCATATTCGATTATCTGTCACATAATTGATTCTACCAAAAAAAAGCCGAGAGAGGTCGATTTTTGTTTTATGGGGGACACATTTTCATGTAGGCGCCATTCTTATTTGTCATTAGTTAAGTGGGGGGGGGGTCACTTAAAATTTTTAAATGGAAATACCTTACTTTTAACCCATCACTGGAAAGCAGTTGTCATGGGGGATACGTCACACTTTTGTTTTTTAAGATCCGATGACATTTTCCCCTTCTATGACCATTCAAAGCTTTTTGCTAATCAATTTTTAACAAAATCTTAGTTGGCTATAATAATCGGCTTCGGTCAGCGTGATTTGGAAAAATGTTATCAAACTTTGACAGTGATTAATGTGTTTAAGTAAATAGTGTCACTTGATTCTAAAAGTATGATCTACACTTTACACTTTACTTCTCTTTATTATGAGAGCAATCGTTTTGCTATTACTGATGCTAGAACATTTATTAATAGATATCCCGGAATCTCGCACGTACATTTCAAAATTGGTAAACAGATTCACTGAAACTGGTTGAGTAATTACTATCAAGAGACGTCCTCAACAACCTGCCCGGAATGAAAACATTAAAATTGCCGTATTGGGTCATGTGCCACTAAAAGTACACGTGCGCGTGATACTGAAGTATCCCAGTCATCCGTGTGTCGAGTATTAAAATCACAAAAATTTCATCCATATAAAATCTATCTTGTGAATGAACTCAATGAAGATGACGATGATCTTAAATAGAAATATTAATCGACATACTTGTAGATACTGGAGCGATAGTAATCCTAGAATAGCAAGAGATTCACAATATCCTGTATATCAGGAATTTTTGGTAGGTTACCTTATGTTCGTTGCACTTAATAATTATTTCATACTGAAGACAACTATTTATTTATTATTATAACATTTCAGGTAATAAAATAACTAGTCCACTTTTTTTGACAATAACCTAAATGGTGATAATAAGGTTTACTCAACAGTTCCCCATTCTTTACAGGAGTTATGGGAAATAATAGTCAATGAAGGTTGCTTAATTCCAAAGATCTTGGCAAATGTGCGAAAGGAATTTGTAAGTAGGTTTTACTTCGGTATGGAGGTTGGTGGTGGACATTTTGAATATTTGATAAAGTGATTAATTGCACTTTTAATATTTTGAGTTTATTTAAATCTATTCGTTTTGGATGGTCATAGAAGGGGTAAATGTTATCGGATTTTAAAAAACGTCCATGACTACCATTTTCCAACGATGGCTCACAAGTGGGGTATTGCCCCTGACTAATGACAAAAGAGGATGACGTTTACATGAAAATGTAATTAAAACAAAAATCGACCTGTGCCGGCTTTTTTCGGTAAAATCAATTATTTGACAGATAATCGAACATGAAACTTTTTGCTGACTTACCTGATATAACTTCAATAATTAGAGTCCAGTTAAGTCAAAAAATATTCAGAAAAGATTTTTTTAACGTTCAGGAAGGTTACATAAAAAAACGTGAACGGCATAATCTGCGAGCATATTAACACATTATCTTGAAACGCATAATAAAAAGGAAAAATCGTCCACATTTGGTTTTGAGTATCGTTACCATTACAATGAATTAATCAAACTAATTCAATACAAAGATAGATTATCAAAATTTCTACAACTAGCTAAATGTCTGCGCTTCGAGTTATAGAGCATATAATAAAAAAATTTTACCCTGTTTGCAGTACTTTCATGTGTGAAACAAATTATATGATTTCTCGGGTTGATTTGATTTACAAACAGCTGGTAAATGTAATAAACATATTGATCACAGTTATTCGTTGGGGTAAAAAGCTTACTTCAAATATAAATTAAAGTAGCAAATCATCCTTTACAATGTCGTACCGAATTTCAAAATCCAATACCAGAATTAAATATTAGTATTGTTACCAAACATTCACATTGTAAATCATGTAAAAATAATTGTTGCTTTTAATTATATGTTCATTTCAGATAAGAATCGGTTATCCTACGTTCATGTTTACATCAACAAAGAATTTCGACAGTTTACATACCAGTTTCATACACTCAAACATTAAAACACCTGTGTGAGTATCACAATGTACATATTATAAACGCAAAGTAGAAAAAAAAATTTGTACGTCGTGTCTAATTTTAATACTGAACCATTTTCGCATATCATTTATAAAAAATGGTGTCACGGTAGGTTGGAAAAAAAATTAAGCCCCTCTACACTCAAAAAAATTCTGATGTGACCAGCGCATAACTTTCTTATGGCTATGTCGTGCTACGCTAACAAATAGGAGCAACAGTTAAATCAGTCGCGACAGGAATACTTTTAGCTTATTCATATTTGCTCTTGTTATGTACAGAATACATGTAATCAATTCAACATACACATGAAATTTGTTGTATAGTAAAAAAGTAGTATATATTGCGTACTTCAGAGCTGGCTAAATATACTTATTTATTAAAGACTTTCCCCTCTACGTAATATTTTGGTTTCACATATAAGTAGTACCAGGGCACTTGCGCCGCCATCTTGATTTTGACGTCACAAAAGCCCCGGGAGTGTGGGGCACTTGCGCGGCCATTTTTTTTATGCCCACGTGGGCGATCGCGTTTTTTCACCCTTATTTTTTATCCCTAATTATTTTTTTTTATACACTTACGTGAGAGACCGTATTTTTTACCCTTATTTTTGTAATGATTTCTTTGGGTTATTTTTCAACCCTAATTATTATTGGTGGTATTAAAAACCTTTTGGCAGCTAGGCCTTTTTTTTTGTAGTAGCTAACGTGAGGGTTGTATTTAGGGTTAAGTATTGAACTGGGGCATGGGGCTGTATTTAGGGCTAGGGTTATTTTTATCTTGTAGATCATTTTTCTTGTTTGCTCAGCTCTTTTCAATGATTTAATTTGACCTTCGACTCTGGGAGATACTATAAAAAATGTACATGTAGGTTTAAGCTGACGTGTATTTATTATGTTAAGAAAAATATTATTAAAAAAATATTTCTATTAATACACAGCGTGTTTATATACGCAATTACAACAGCTGCTTTTCTACCTTTGCGAAAAAATACTACCCTCTACATTATAATACTTAAAGCGTGTAACTTGATCCTGCTTTTTAGTACCACCATTATTCATATTTCCGTGAGCTACACAGATTTGTATGAAATGTTTATTGTTATTAATATCTAATAAGATCTGTTTAATTTGAAACATATCGATCATGTTCTCTGCATCCGAATTTATCGATGTCTGAGGTAACAAGCAGAAATTAATTTTTATCTGATACGGATCGTAATTCTGATATAGATGACTGCTTTTGATTTTACAATGTAATTTGCAATAGGATTTTTATTATAAACGAATGTATAATTAGCTTTAAAATGTTAGCTTCGGGTCTAATGAAACAATTTTTTTTAATTAAGTTAATTAATTACATTTAGCTTTAAAATGTTAGCTTCGGGTCTAATGAAACAATTTTTTTTTTATTAAGTTAATTAATTACATAACAGTTATTACAATATTGTCTTCTAAAACGAATATTAAAAACTGATTGTTTTACCTGCATTGAAATATGTTTAATATCCATCCGACCGTTAAAATGTTGTACGCCTTAATTTTTTTTTTTAAAGAAACTTGTTACGTATAGCTTAGATGTGTTTTATAACTGTAATTAAAAATCTGTAAATAAATAAAGGGTTAACAGCACACTTACCAACTCTGTACTTAAAGAACGTTTTTGAGGCACTGCTTCACGAGTGATAGTCACTGCTTTGTGTTGCTTGTCTAATCAAACTAAAAAACAACTTTCTACGTTGATGTAAAAACTACCTATTGATTTCCCATAATTAGAGTGTAAATATACAAACAACTTTATTATCTTTATCACGCTTACTGCAACTCGTATTTACCTTTCGCTTAAAATAATTAATAACAAATCGGTTTGAAAAATATTCATATTGTACATATGGACACACAAATTGTTTTATAAAAAACCATATTAAGAGTTTGGAATGTAATAATTACGTGTTTTAAATTCCACAACAATATGTAGTAATAAATCACTGTTCATGTTTACTTTAGCTAATCACCGTGTAATTATATAACTCTGTTAAATTTAATAGTCTAAAAAATTGATTACCATTATGAATGGTTAACATAATTTCTTTTTAAAAAACACTAAATCATAAATTTTATAACACGATTTTTAAAAAACACACATGCTAAATTAAAAAGAAAGAAAAAAAACAGTAGGTATTACGCAATTCTTAATTAAAAAAAGTAAGGTACTAAAAAATCTCTTTATTTATCAGAATAGAATGGTTGGATAACAGGCGTTAAACAATAATCTGATTATCTCATCATTTACAATTAAACATGTACTAAAATAGTTTTTTACAAAATCAAACATAGGTAAATTATGTAATCTAAAATATGGAAACATTAAGGTATAAAGTCCACACACATCCGAATGGTAGTCTTGCAGTATTGTTTTATTGTATACGAAGCATCTGGAATTGTTCTCTAGCAAATCTAAATGATATCCTTGCGGTGCTCGTCCAAAGGAATCAAAATACTCTCCGTTACCATTTTCATCAATGTAGATAGCGGTCCAATGCTGACCTGGTTTGTTTGCAGGATCCGTGTTTACGATAATTGCACACGGTCTACGTGCGTGTCTCGGTAGTTGATTAGAAGCACATACAAGCCGTTTTCGAGTGCACACATAGGCTCAGTGATGTTATGGTTTAAACAGCTATATGCTTTTGTTTCCTTTTTCAACTGTTTAATCGACGGGCAACCAGTCTCCTCCAGGTTTACTATTGGTTTGTTAAGAAACCTTAAAAACTGTTGTTTTTCACGGCCCTTAACGTGGATTTTGTTAAATGGGCGCAACACTATCATCAACTCATCACGGAAATTGTTGTAATGTACATGACCCGACCACCATTTCAGCCCATGATAATTTTCCTCCATAAATTCTATCTGTAGTGACATGGATCCTGATATAAAGTAGCCTCGAGGTGATTTTATTAGCATCAACGATAAACGACCGTGGTCTGTAACCACGGCAATTTCTTTCGGTACGAATTCGTTGTTAACACCACTAAACCCTTGTACGTCCAAGTATGCGTCCATCTTCTATCGGCTGCTGCTGTACACTGAAGCTTGCAGGTTAGAGCTACCACTTTTAACAGCTAAAATCCACAACGACATTCCGATGTTTATCGATCTCGATCACGTTATCGAATTCTGCATACACCAAACAGTTAACGGTTACGGTGAGTGCTTCTTCAAACCCGACTTTCAGCAGAAGGGAGCCGTTTCTAAGTAAATTCTAGTACGTACTAGCGTTTGCGGACAGGTCAGGTGTTAGGTCAAAGGCCATTAAACAGTAGCCGTTGGGGTAATCACTTCTCGATATATCGTTACCTTATTCAAATAATGAATACCCGTACCAGAGAATATGGTGTGGTACGCTCTTACATATAAACCATTAGCTGTAAAGTCTGGTTGTAACGCCTTCGAAGAAATTTGTTGTCCGTCAATATGTAACGACATGTAGTTAATATTGCAATGATGAAAATTGAACGGATTTAAGGGGTAGTCACCGTTGAAGGCTTTATTTGCTACAAAGCCTACGATGCATCGTTTAGGTAACTGACCCAGGAAAACATTATCCAATGATTTTCGCTGTATGCCTGCAGGTATAGTTAACACTTTTACGTCGGTCCTTGTAACAGGATATTTTGCTGCAGTTGTTTCTAAAGCTTTAGCGTGCGCAATTAGAATAGTTGAATTGATTCGCATACGTCTCACCAGTAAACTAGCGTCTATAATTCGCTTCTTGTAATTTGAAGCGAGTGCCGCCATTAGGCTAAAGGTATCTCTTGATCGTACAAATTTAACCTTTAACTCAACACCACTTATGAGAAACTTTTCTTGATTAAACAATTCCGAGTGCACGTAACCAATCATCTCTATCTGTTTCCCGGTAGCTGCAAGTGCTTGACGTTTTGAGAAACCGTTATTTGCGTTTCCCAGTGTATTGATCTGTCCAGCTGTATCATTGTGCCATAAGGTACATCCTAGATGTGAGCTCTTGGCCTCCTTTCCATAATTTAGCAGCGTTTCGATATATGAACGGTAGGCGTAGGTGTTGTTTGGTTGCGACACCATCTTCTGATTTACGTAAACCTCCACCTGTGAGAAAAGCGAATGCATCCAATTGTTTACCGGTGCTACCACATCAGCGTCTGTAAGTGCTGTATCATCTTGCCTTAGAACTTTAGCTGTGATGTACAACACGGTCTGACTTAAATCTATATAATCGTTTCCATTTCTGGGGACTACAAATTCTATTGGGGCGTCATCACTCAGAGCTGATAAGAGCTTGTAAAATATCCATTACCACTCTCGATACTTGTCTGCGTCGATGGTAAAGCGAACAAATTCAATTCGAACTTGACGCATTAACACGATTGTGCATGTAGAAAAGCCATTACCTTGAAAATATATCGTCATAAGCAGGCTTCTTAGCAACAGCTCTCAGTGGAGACTGATTATTATCGGACAGACGTACTCTTTTATAACCCGAACCCTCCATCATTTTATCGATTTTCTCGTCGGCTTTACGCTTAAGAGTTCTACCTGCCTCGTGAAATCTTTCTTGAAACGAATCCTTAATAGGTCGATCTTCTATGACGTCACCAAGAATATTAGCACCCGTTCTAAGAGCTTCTTTTCCAATAGCCTTTGCGCCAGACTTAAATAATGGTATTATACTTCTAAACATACCACCCAACCGGCTCCCTATTCCGTGACCACGTTGATATGGCGCACCTCTGTAGATAGAGGCGATACCGTTACCGTCCTGATTCATGTAATATTGCTGATAAGGACAAACCATTGTTGTACTTTCTTAAAGTGTAGCTTCAGGCACGACGTTCCAAACTCAAACGGCATTGCTGCACCCGTATCTGTTTTTTTTTTAGATTAATCTCGATGTTTTCAAATTCCCATGTCATTACCGGTATGTAGTATGCAGGCGGAAAAACCACATCTTTAAGACCCTCGTAAGCATAATTTTCTGAAGTAATAATTATTATACGCATTATTATAGCGGCGATAAAACATCACCCACAATTTGCGGTTCAACGATGTCGCAATAAACAAACATCTGAGTTGGTAATCCTATCCATACACTAGCGTGGTGAGGGGGTATTGGTTCCATAGCTATGTTCTGATACGGTCGATAACCCAATTGTAAGGCTAGACGTTGTGAGAATCCGAATACCGAGAGCTGAGTTTTTAATTTCGTAGTGACGCGCTTAGTTAGATTATGATATTCGATTGTTAGGAATTTACTTATTAGTACATGGTTATTTAGCTCGCTGATAATTTCTTCTATGCTGACGTAATTTCCCGAAGCGAATCGTATCACGTACCAGCCATCTTCAAAATAAATGATCTTCTCATTGTCGAGTTGAAAATATTCTGCGGCCTTTTTTAATATCGTTTCTAACACGTTCTCGCCATTCTATAATAAATTAAATTACCTGTTGTACTTACAGCGGCAAAAGAACATGGGTACTGAATTTCCGATATCCCTACAACCCACGAGCTCGTTAATCTTATTCGTTTTGGCAGTTGCGTAATAAAACTTGACGTCATATTACCTGGAAAATACGTCATAGAGCTATTACTCAATAAGGTAAGATAAGACTCCATTTTTATATATCTCTCAACTGCGAAGCTAACACCTAGCTATTAAATTTGTCACTGTATTCACGCCACTTGACCAGGTATTGTTTATTTCGCCCACGGCCCTTCTCTGCTAGAATCTTATCGACTTTGAATAGAGTATCTTTATCAACCGTAACAACTTGCAATGCTTCTTCGTAAAAGGTACCCTCAACAGGATCGTTATTAAGATCGATTATTTGATAAACTGGTGGTCTTCTTTTTATCGCCGCACTAATTGTAAAAACTTCCTCGCTTCAATTCGTTTCATATCCCTTCTCAAAGGTGTACTTCGTTCTGGCGATTCTGACATGCTCACCGGCTTTATATTTAGGGTGGCGTACTGGACCTAAACCTTTCGCGTACAAGTTATTCCACACTTCCAAAATGTTTTTATCGTTTACAGCCGAGGGGGCCATCTTTATACTTGAATGAGGGCTATTGTTGTAGGCAGTCACAAGTCTTTCGAGTACATCAATATACCTGAAGGAATTTTTGTAAGTGAAATAACGCCATATCTATGTTTTCAATGTTTTATTAAATCTTTCAACTACAGATGCTTTTATATCGGGGTTATTTGTTACATAGAAATTGATATTTTGTTTCTTGAAAAAGTTTTGTACACTGCTCGCCACGAACTCTTTGCCTTTATCCGTCTGTAGATTTGCCGGATTATTGTCGCAATCCTTAAGAATATCCGCGAATTCTTCAATTACAGATGAGGCTGCTTTCGTTTTAAGTGCTCTCGCCCACGCCCTTTTGCTAAATACATCAATTACCGTTAGTATGTAGTTGTATCCGCTATTGTGTTTACTTAAAGTTCGCATATCACAAAGATCCGCTTGCCACAACTAGTAAACGTTACTCACAATATATTTATTTCGTGGAAACTTTTTTCTGTTTATGTACCGTATAAGCTTCCTGTGCCTGTAGTCAGTTTTTCACTTCACCATATCTACCCTTTACAGCATTAGTTAAAGATGTTACACCAGCGAACCCTGCTGGGTGAGAGGGATCATGTATACAGCATCCATGTTGTGGCTGCCACGAATACCAATCTAGTGAAAGACCTCTTCTTCTTCTTTGAGAGATTCTTCTCGGTGTTTCCCGCGTTTCACTATCAGCATCGTAATTCTCACCTATAGTTGTGAGGGTCCGTTCAACGCTGGGTGATACAGAAACATCATACCTTTGCGTATTTCCGATAAACTCTCGTGGTATATTTATCTCTTTAATGTACATCGCAAACTGACGCCAACCGCGCGGGTTTGTGGTTTTTCGTTTTCTTAACGTCTCGTGAACCAGATCGATAATGTTGGAATGTGGTATGATCTCGCCTTTTATTGTGACAGTACCCCTTTTATCCCAAAAAACATCGCTGCTCGTATTCAGTATTCGTAACAAATCAGCGCCTTTTCTCTTATATGAAGGCGAAAGCGTTGATACTATCTCGTTGTCTGTCAGACCTTTGCGTTGCGGTAAATCTCTAATATCATCAGCAACAGCGTCACCGCTGATTGTTGTACTGGTGGGCTGACGTAACTGATTGGAAAAGTGAGATACCTTTGAAGAACTTGGTTGTAGTGCTGCCATTTGTCATGGTCGGTCATTTTAGTTTTTAAAACTTTATCCATATCGTTACCCAGCTGCGTTAAAATGTTGTTTTGTGTAACATCTGGTGCCTGTAAGCGCTGTAGAAAGTCCATCGGTAGAATAATCATCTCTTCAGAATGTGGTCCATGGTTATTGAAACAGATTACCCAGAATTCCGCCGAGTAATGGTCCTAACAGGAGTGGTAGAAATGCACCACCTTTCTGTACAAGAAACTGTTTCTTCTTTTTTATAGATTCGCCTCTCTGTGGCAAGCGTCTTAAAGTGTGCTTATGTTGAGAGAGTCGCTGCTTCTGATTAGCTGACAGAGGTACACGACCTTTTCAAATATTATGTACACACTCGCAAATACACTTTACCTGCTTACTATCCAAACATTTCAATACGTTGACTTTTACTTAATCTGGCTAATGCACACAGGATATCAATGTTCTCGCTTAAAACGTCAGCCATCATATATGATGTAATCTTTATGACTGTGAGACTTAAACCCCTTTTTCGATATATATACCTGACAGATACATTGAGGCCGGAATATGGTTGTCTATATCGTAGCACATCCGGCGTATTTTGTTTTAAATCGAACAATAAATATCCGTGCGGGCTTGAAGTAGCATCTTGGTACGCTGCTTCTAAAAACTTTGGGATGTCCGGCGAAATCTGTCTTGCTAAATGAGCTCTGTCACGTGGGTTCTTAAACAAAATTATGTAATGTGCGTTGAGAGAAATATCCCGCTGTCCACGTCCTTGATGATATATGTTCTGCGTTAAGAAAAACACACTTAGATTTCGATGATGACAGCCCTTTGTAAAAATATCAACCACAGAGCCGTTAGTTTCGCGCATTAGATCGTCAATTATTATTAAAACAGGTTTTTCCCCGTCAAACTGTTCCATATCAGGTGAACCCTTTTGAAATTCCACAGAGAGACCTTAGAATAAAGGCTGCCACTCACTGTAAAACCAGATAATTTTTTCAAAAGCTGTACCGCAGGCAGTTTTGATATTTTTTAGAAAATCACAGATAAAATACGATTTCCCACAACCCGACGGACCCACAGCTATCGCCGAAAAGGGGTGCTTAAACTGACCTTCCATCTTGAATCGCTAAACGATACTAACAGGTACTCCACCAGCAGTCTCGTTTAAATAGACTAAATAACATTTTTTTCAATCAGGACGCTAATCTCATCAGATCCAATACCAACTCCAAGTCCAAAACCTAGTTCCAGGTCCAACCCCCCAGTCCAAGACCAGCACCCAGCCCCTCACGTTAGCTACTACAAAAAAAAAGGCCTAGCTGCCAAAAGGTCTTTAATACCACCAATAATAATTACGGTTGAAAAATAACCCAAAGAAATCATTACAAAAATAAGGGTAAAAAATACGGTCTCTCACGTAAGCGTAAAAAAATATAATTAGGTATAAAAAATAAGGGTAAAAAAACGCGGTCGCCCACGTGGGCGTAAAAAATGTCCGCGCAAGTGCCCCACACCCCCGGGGCTTTTGTGACGTCAAAATCCAAGATGGCGGCGCAAGTGCCCTGGTACTCATATACTTCAATAAAAAATGCCGTATTCACTTTAAATTTACATTAACCAAATACCGACTTCTCATGTTTGTTTGTCAAATATGAAAATCAGGACCATATTAAAAGTTAATTTTTTTCCGTTTTGACATGACTACTTACATAATACGTTTGAATTATTTTTTAACGCATTTAGTTTTATATGAAAAACCTTATAAGAGAAACTCATTTAAATTTGGATTATTTTTAAAAACACACTGAGGGGTGTTTCGCGCATAAGAAAGTAAAAAGTGATTATAGTTTGAAATTCCGCAATAGTCATTTAAATGACCATTTCGAAAATAACATTGTTATTCAATTGTTGAAAAAATTAGAGAATATATTTGCGTTTTGATTTATAATTTTGTTTACAAGCAAGTAACCATTGCAAATTTGAAATAATCCGAGCGTAACATTGATGATAAGGTTTAAAGGTTAAATTAATTATAATTTTAATATTTCAGGCAATACACACAAACTGTGAAATCGAATTAACTTTGATGTACATCAAATACAGACATACGCGCGTGCGCGTGCGCTTGGGCGTGTGCATGTGTGTTTTAAACCAGTTTATTTAAAACGAAATATAGGGGATTAATCAGCACACTACTGAACGCTATTACTCCACTGCAATGTTCAAAAACACTTGCTTAACTTTGGTAGCAATCGCCAGGCAAATTATGTCTCTATAACGACTTCAAAATATTTGCACGCACTCAAAACAAAATAACATGATGTAATACCAAGTGTAAAGGTCATAAATCTTATTTTCTTCAAATTTACTGTACGTTAATGTTAACAATGAACTACTATTTTTAAAAAACTTACCGCTTTTTGTTCGACCAAAGTTGAGAGATCCCTCGTCTATTGCATAAAATAATTCTACACGTAACATTCGCTGTGTTCCAATAAAGACAGTTCTACGTCAAATAGTTCTCTTTCGTTTCTACATAAAAGTTTTTTTATTGCCTACTGTTTTGTTGGTTTAGCAGCGTATATAATATTTTCATTTTAATTGTGTTTTAAATAAAGATTGTGTATGCCGTAAAAATAATAAATTTTTTACTGAAGAATAAACAAAATATTTGTGTGTTTCTCTGAAATAAACCGAATTATAAGCACTTCTTTTATATGGACGTATGATATGTAAACAGTGTTTTGTCCTTTCTGTGCAATTTTTTCGAGAGAATTTTTTTATCAAATATATTTTTTGAATATTATGTTTCATTGAGGTAGTAGGTAATACCTAAAAAAAAAAGAAAAATTGTACAATACTAAATAATTTTTGTGCTGTCATCTAAAATCGTCTAAAAAATGGATTCATTTGAATCAGTACAGAAAAAATTATTATTGTTTTATACCCTTCGATTACGTATTTCAATAACAATGTAAAGTAAATAAACATAAACACCTCTGTTTACCATTCAAAACTAAATATCAAGTATCATTATTTTTTCCATACAAAATACACCATGTATAACTTTTTATACATGTGGTAACATTCCATATAAGCCAAAATGACCCTACTCAAAAATCTATTGTCTATTAAACAAAACAAAAATACGGATGTTGACAGTTCTACACGCATAACTTTTTACACATGTGGTAAAGCTAAGGTTAAAAATAAAATTTGAAACGTTTTTTGTTCAAAATATACAGGGTGTTAGGTAAACATGTGGCAAAAATTCAAGAGGTTATTTCTTGGCCTATGCTAAGAATATTTTGTTCTATGATGATTTTTGAAAAACCCCTTTGTTTTGAAGATACAGGGTGAACAAAAGTTGCTCAATCTACAATATGTGTTGGAAAGGACTTCCAGCCTGGATACAAGCATTCAATCTTCTCCTCATTGACTGCGGAACTCCTTCAATCACACCAGAGTCGTTTTTAATTGGGTTACACCCAGCAATTATCCGAATAGTCCAAATTCTACCTTAGGAATTTTTTTATTAATCGATATGTTTAAGGTTTATATCTAGGTATTTTTATATCTTTGAAATATGCAGCTGTTTTAGAAATATTTGATAAAAACCAAAAACTAAACCTAATAAACCCCTCTCTCCGCCGCTGGATTTCTCCTAAAATCTAATCAGCTCTAAGCTAAATGAAAACAAGCTTAACTACAAAATTTAAAGTGCGTAGGTATTTTCGTTCTGAAGTGGACACTAACATACATCCACACACATAAGCACGCACGCTCGCATGCACGCACGTACGCTTACACGAACGCAACCAACCAACCCACACACACACGCACACACGCACGCACACACGCACGCACGCACGCACGCACACGTCCATGGTTCAATGGTATAGCATATTAGTGACTTATAGTTTTGGTTACTGTTATAGTGTGAACAATGGTGAGACTAGTTTTGTATAAAAAAAATTTCATATGAATATGTTGAATATTTACCTATCAAACGGTCATTTGTATGTAAATTTGTCATTTTGATAAAAGAGGATTTTTACCTAATTGTCAGTATATTTGAATTACAGAAAATCTTTGAGGCATAAAAACTGAAAAAATTGCAAGGCGGTAATAAAAAACTACCAGGGTACGGCTCCAGTTCTGCAACAGGTGGAGATTTGAAATTTTCACTAAGTGTTCAGGAGGCTAATATGCAATTATTTGTGATTGTAGGTGCTTCAGAAAAAGGTGGCACTGTGGTGGCGAATATTTTATAGTAGTACATCCTATATATTTTTGCGGTTTTGTATGATCTTTAATGGTCATTATTCATGTTATAAATTTTAATGCTATTCTGTTAGTGATTTGAAAGCTACACATTTTTTTATAAAATAAACTATAAGCGTTGTCCTCGGTTAAAAAACAAATTACACCGCAGGTACCTGTTACCGGAGACTTGATAATACTCTTGTTGAATTTCCGTGGCCTTATCCTATGCAGAGTGTCCAGAATTAATTTTAAAGCTGGGCAACTTTTTCTCAATTCTGTCAAACTATATATTCTTTCAGGATTTGGTGCAAAAGTAAATTTTAAATAACATTAAAGAACTAGTAAAAAGCTCTCATTAAATAATCAACGTGAAAAGTTGTTATTAAAATCAAAAACAAGTAATAAAACTTCGTCGTCACTCAAGGCTGTATTATTCGAAAAACTACTATCAAACGATTAGCAACAAAAAAATAATTAAATCTATTGTTGCCCATATATAAACCCTAAATAATGATAGTTCTATGAGCGATAATTACATGTAATATCCAATAGTAAAATAATACGCTTAAAGTTCATTAGCACTATATATTCATATTACAATAATATTCGATGTACAATTATTTTAAAGCCACAAACAAATCAATTCGTTGCCGATAGGAAGTAAAACGCAATCTTTCATGCTTAAAATTTTAATAACAAATGAAAATATTTGATTGAAGCTTGCAAGTGTTAAAGGTTGTTAATAAGGGTTAAGAATGGAGGTATTACATTAAACGTACTACTGATTTTACTGTTAAGGTATGACCCTGTCTATTTAATAATAACTAACTGAGTCTCGTGTATACGTACATTAGTTCATATTTATTGATTCTAAAGTAGGACAGCTGAGGTGTGCATTTAACACATTTGCACACAACACCTTCCCCATTAGATTTTATTAATTTTTATTAATTACGTTAATTACTTATATAACTTATTAATTACTTACATAACTTTCCTCCCCTTTTTTTTTAAGCTAACTTAAGAACTAGCATTCACACAACATACATTCCTTAATCTATTTAACTCTATATAATGCAAAGTACTAAAATTAATGGAAAATCTTGCATGAGGTTAATCATAATAGTAACTTAAAATTATGTACTGGAATAATTATAAATGATTATATATATATATATATATATATATATATATATATATATATATTGAGATGTTCAGAAAGAAGTAAAAGAAGGATCGGACAGTTTAAATGATAATTTAGTTATAAAAAGGGGTGATTTCAAGCTCGATACATGTGCGAGACATTGTTTGATAGAAATTTGGTTCACGATGTGTTTAAAGTGGATTTGTTTTGGACAAAATAAGCTGAATATTATTTATACAATTTGATTTCATCATAAAAAGCATTGTGCTACCAACAAAAATGTCAAGAATGTTAAATACACTTATTTTCGTAAAGTCAATTTAGTATTTCCTTTATTTCAATAAAAGTCAATTTTTTGAGGGTATTTTGGCAAGTGAACATTTTACAGGTGTTTAAACATAAATTGTAAAGTTAGGATTATATTAGGGATATTGTGTAAATAGTTTTAGAATGCAGGAAATGTGAAAAATTCATAAAAGGGTTATAATATGGACATATTAGGAATATTTCTCACATATTTTTGGATGCAACTCTGTGACAAACATAGTGATATAATTTTAATAGCAATAGCAATGCATAGAACAGTTTAACATAAAGACATTCACAGTTATATACATTTTTATAGTGAAAATCCCAGTAAGTGTGTTAAACGATGTGACTTTTTAATGCAACATTATATGATACAATGCATTTGAAATGAACAGTAAATATAATAAAGACAAGTATTACAAACCTCTAGCATAGCATTTTGAGTGATAAAAACGTTTTTAAATATAAGTTATATGCAATTTTAGATTTAAGTTTGGTTATGTTGTAATTTCTAGGTTTTTTGCACAAATTTATAGTTTTTTTATATTATTAGGCTTAAATTATATTCTTAAAGTAATTAATAGGAGTTCTTCATTAGTATCTCATAGTTTTAAAAAGGATACAATGCATTTCACCGCAAAATTTCGTGAAATATGAGGTGAATTTAGGATATTTTTACATACACATAAAATTTCTTTAAATTCGAGATTTCAAACTCTAAAAGTGTGTTTTCCTATGTAAAATTTTCCCAGGATTACGTTTATGTAATTAGATTAAGTGTAGCTTGTAAGTTTAGGTAGTTATAAGCAAATTTAATTTAGATTAGGTGATTTCGCATATTATTTTAAGGAACCATATCTTGTTGGGTATCTTTTTATTCGAAATTTTATGTAGTTTTCATTTCTGTCGTTAGTTTTTAAATCCGTTAGTATATAAGAAAGTTATGGCCAAATTTCTATTTTAGTCAAAATCATAAAATGTTTCAACCAATCATAGCCTTAGTTACAAAGGTAGAATTGCTAAAAAAAAATTGAAGTTTTAGTAACAACCAAAAAGGTATAAAAGGAATTGCCCTGGAAGTGGTGAGCTCTCTATAATTTGTTCAATTTTAAAAAAAAAAGGTTCAATCAGTGTTGTGTATTTATGTAATAAGTAAGTTTTTATAACCTAATTTAATTATCGGAAAGAAAGTTATAAATAACGAAGAGAATATTCTAGAGCAATTGTTTTTATACCGGCATTAATTTAAATAGTTCGGTCTCCGATACCTGTTAGTTTTCGGAAAACTTTGTTTACGATTTAATCTGTGTAACGATTTTGTTAAAAGTTTTCGTTTCATCAAACTTGATTTGATTACGTTCTACCAAATTAAAATCGCATTTATTTGGTCATTTGTGTTTTATTTCTTGGTACAAATCTCTTTTAAATAATTTATATTTGATCCGGCATCTAAAAATAAAAGTGAAATTATAAAAATTTTGGCCAACATTTAAACACTTTATAAACGATACCACTCAATAAGCGTTAATTTATTTAAATAAAAAAATTACCAAGATAAAATTAGTGACTGGAGTGTTGCCGAATTGGAAGCAAACATTACTAGTTTTGGAAGTTAGTGTCATCGACAACCCGAGCTAGAATCAAGTAGAAAGTGCCTGCATCAAATTGGAACAACTTGAAGACATCAATTTGCATTTGGAACAGTATATGTGAGTCACATTTTCTTTATAACCCTATTTATTGTGTATATGTATTGGTGTAGAATTTCAAACAATACTTGTATAAACACCTGTAAAGGAAACAAAATTTTAAATTATTTTCAAATTCTAAATTTAATTGTGAACGTAAACAGTAAATTTGCAAATCATTGTTTGACAATTTTGACATTTGTTAACTTCATTCAATAACGTTACAACGCATGCGTTGGAAGTGTAAATTATATTCAGACTTATTTCTTATACATATATGATAATTTCTATAAAGTGTAATTCATATAATTACATACAGAATAAATTTAATTTCCCACTAAATACTTGATCCCTATCCCCAAATTGAGATTGAGCTAGTTCGGTGCACAATTAATCATTAAACATATAATTACATCTTAATTTTAAATTTAAAATCCAACTAAATATAATTTCCTTAAAATAAATTTATCGCCATCACAAATTATATATATATATATATATATATATATATATATATATATATATATATATATATATATATATATATATATATATATATATATATATTAATTGCTTTTATACTATTCATGAAAACTATTAATAAACATGTAATAATAAATGCTTAATATGCGTTTAAGTAGTATAGGTATTCGTATCTAACAGTATCATTACCTACTTTAAAAAAAATTATCGCACAGTCAAGCAAAATACTTATTATGCATTTTTAACTTGAGTTTAAATTTATATTAATCTAATTGGATCCAATTTAAATATATCTAATAATTAATAATAATAATGTTATTTTAATTAAAAAGGTAATAAGTAGAAATACCTGTAAGTAACTATATTGAATCGCTTAGTAATATTTTCTTAGCCTATTTTTATGGACTACTAAGTATTTTGAATTTTGGTCCCTTAAAGTACAGTTTACATCTTCAAAACTAGTTACTGTATATGGCCCTTTATACATCGGGTCCAATTTCTGTCTTGCTTAATTAGATAGCAATACCAAATCTCCTATATTTATATTGACATTAGGATTGATTTTCGTATCAAAGTTTTCCTTCGTTTTATGTTTTGCGTGTTGCAAATACTTTCTGGATCTAACTAATGCGGTTTGTAATCTAAATTTCACTTCTTTGGCATAATTTTCTGTATTATAGATTGGTGAAATAGCCTTATTGGAGGAGAAATCGCTCGGTAGATTTGGAATCTTTGCAAAACAAGTTCGAAAGGGGTATAATGATGTACTGTGGATGGGGTTGTATTGTAGCAATAAGTATAATAAAGCAACCACTCATCCCAGTCAGATCACGAATCATTAATATACATCCTTAAGTACTCATTCAAGACTCTGTGACTTCTTTCCACTGTTCCAACTGTTTGTGGCCTATAAGCAGTAGAAGTTTTTTGTGAAATATTTAATAAATTTGTCAAATCAGTTAAAGTTTCATTTACGTATTCGGTACCCATGTCGTTACGTAATTCTCTCATAGGACCGTAAATTAAAATGAAATTTTCGAAAATTGCACGTGCCACGGTTTTAGCTTCTTTATTAGGAATAGCAACAGTGATGAGATATTTTGTTAAATCACACTGAAGTGTAACCGCGTAAGAATTTCCAGAGTTTGTTTTTACAAATGGCCCGATTGTGTCAATGATTACTGAATCAAAGGCATTCACAGGTGTTTCTGTAATACAAACTGGTTCAATTATTTTTCTTCCTGGTTTATTCACTTGACATTTATGACAAGCTTTAACGAATTTTGCGACATCTTGACGCATTTTCTTCCAGTAAAAATAGGAACGAAGTTTAGCTAAAAGTCTTGTTTTACCACAGTGTCCACCTAGTAGAGGATCTGTATGAAATTTGATAATTAGATTTTGTTTTTCTTCGTCAGTTTTTACAACTTGAATTGGTTTTGTCAAAAGTATGGTCAAGTTCTTGAGCATTGAATTACTAATTCTTTTAAATTCATATAAATTAACGAAATTGAAAATATCACTGTTAAGCTCGAGCTTTACTTTATCAATTCCATGGTTACCAGCTAATGTTTCAAGCTTGGAAATTACCTGCTCTAGTGCGGGCTTTCCTAAGTAACTATGAGAATTATACTTAATAATAACTTTAATCTGGGATCCCTTAATATTTATATTAGTATTATTTAGTGCACTTTTTATAACTTTAAAATTCAACTTCTTTGAGTTCCTTTTTGTCTATACAGTCATTCTGTTTAGCAGTTATTGATCTTGTCTGAACGGAGTATACATGTGCTGGAGTCTCTTTCAATTGTTCAATGTCAATTCTCGAAAATGCGTCACTTCCTACATTATCTTTGCCCTTAATGTATTCTATTTGAAAATTATAGTAAGTTTGGAATTGGGGTTTTTCATGGAAAAAAGATAAACAAGGGGTCGATGATCAGATCTGACTGTAAATTTGTTACCGTAAACATATGCTCGAAAATACGAAATCGCCCAATGAACTGCTGCGAGCTCTTTCTCAATTGTTGACTTATTAATTTCACCTTTAGTGAAAGCACGAGATGCATATGCAATCGGAAGATCCTGATTGTTATGTAGTTGACTGAGAATGCAGGCATAATTAGCAGCGTCCGTAGTAATAATGAATTCTTTATTGAAATCTGGATATTACAGTATTGGTGGTTGAATTAGCGCCAGTTTTAAATTTTGAAAACAATTTTCACATTCGTCTGTCCAGTTGAATGTAATGTTTCTTCTGCAAACGTAATTTAATGGGTATGTTAAAAGTGCGAAATTAGGAATAAACCTACGATAGTAGTTGCAAAACGCTACATTTAACGGCTTAGGATAATTTTTTATAACTTCGAATTTTGCTGGATCTGGAGAAATTCCTTTATCTGTAATTAAATGACCTAGGTAAGTCACGTCCTTTCTAAAGAATTGACATTTCTCGGGATTTAGTTTTAAACAGTATTTTCTGCAAGTTTCAAATACAGCTTCCAAATTTTTCAAATGATGCTTTTCTGAACATCCGACAACAATTATATCATCTACATACATAAATGCTTTTTCAGGTGTAAGCGATGCAAAAGCGATTTGCATCATACGCTGAAAGCTATTGGGACTCACTGATAGTCCGAAAGGCAAACGTTTAAATCTGTATGTGCCTGAATTAACAGTAAAACTAGTTATATCTCTAGATTCTTCCTTCAAGGGAATTTGATGAAAGCCTGACATCAGATCTAAAACTGAAAACCATTTCGCTCTGCCTAGTTGATCTAGATGTCCTCTTTGCTGGGTAGAGGAAATCTATCAGCTATTAATTTCTTGTTGACTTGCCTATAATCGATTACTAATCTCCATTCCTTGGTATTATTTGCCGATTTTTTCGGTACTAACAGAATAGGTGAATTATAACAACTAACTGATGGTTCAATGATATCATGTTTCAATAATCTGTTAACTTGTCTGTTTATTTCAGGTGTTTGAGAATGAGGTAATCTATAGTTTTTATGTCCCTTTTTAGAGCAAATATGTCAGAATAATTGTTACAGAGCGTTTTTAAATTAATTAATGTATCTGAAGGAAGATTTTTATTTTCAATATTTGATTTTAGTTTTTCATATAAATCTCTTTGTCTATCAGTAACTTCGTTTGTAATGGAATAAATGTCGTAGTTTTCAAGATTTTCAGTTTTTATATTTAAATCTGAAATAGGGATATCTTTATTATTGATATTAAGAAAATTTATTAGTGCTGTGTTCACTCGTGTTACGGTACGTTTAACAAATATACCTTTTGCTATTTCTTGATTTGGAACGTAAGTGCCAGAAAAATCATTATTTAATTTTATCTCACGGGTAACTTTCGACCAAGCTGGAAAAATAAATGTATCTTCGTCTGGTCCACCACGAAAAGGAATGATAAAGTTTTGCGAATCCCGTATTGTTAGGGACCAAGTATTATAATCCAGTGTACATCTAAATTTTGATAAGAAATCTCGACCTAAGATACCATCGGCAGCTAGGGGAAAATCATTTTTAACTAACTAAAACTCTTGATGAATTGATTTATTATTGTCAATGAAAATTTCTAATTTAATTGCCAAACAGGATTCTATACATGTATTTGTTATTCCGCGAATTGTTTAATTTCTCTTTCTTGTTTGAAGTTGTACGTCAGAATTTTGAAAACTATCTTTTAAAAGAGATATGTCTGCCCCTGAATCTACTAAGAATGTGAAACATCCAAATTTTGTTGATAAATTTACGAAGTTTGAAAATGATAGATTAAGAATGCTTATTGGTTGTCGATTTCCGTATCCCCATCCTCATCGGAGGGGGCACTAGCGAGTTTTCCGACTCTTATGCCCTCACATTTGCTGAAAACTGACTATTCGCAAAACCTTGACGTTTTCCAGCTCTTGAATCACCGTGATCATTATAATAAGGTCTACTAGTATTATTTGTACCATGGTAATTTTGGCGTGAAAAGTTACCGCGATTTCCATTTCTTCGGTTAAAATTTCCACGATGATAGTTATGGTAGAAGCGATTAAAATTGCCTCGTCTTTTGGGGTTTCCTCTCATTAAGTTGCTAAACATAATTGTCGCATTACTGTTATCTGAATCAACACTAAGATATTTGGTTAGAGCATCCTGAACTGTTTCAAACGTACCTGCTACTATAACTATTTTTGCTCTTTCAGATTTAGAATTTGAAATCAAAGTTTTAATTACTTTATTTTTCACAAAAGATTGCGCTGTATCTTGACGAACTCCTTCCGAGATGTATTCTTGTTGAAGACTTTCTGCTAATTGATCAATCTGTTGCGTAAATAGTGACGTATCTCTGCCTTGTTGTCTAAGATTTAATAGTCGTGCTTCGATAACGTCGGATTTATCACCCCTGCATTTGAACTTTAATTCAGTAATAAGTGTTTTCAGATCGGTAACCTTATCAGTAGTTGCAGATCTAGGTTTTCCCGTTAATCGTGTTTTTACTAAGGTTAAAGCATTATCCTCGTTGCCCGTGCAATTTTTGCTAAGTAGTAATAATGAATCAATAAACGAGTCTAATGCCGACGAATTACCGTCAAACGATTTCGGAAGAATTTTATCAGCTAGATTAATAAAATCTGATAACGAAGTCATAGTGATTATTGTTTGTGAAAACGATTTTTGAAATTCTTGCATTACCAAATTAATATATAATTTCTTTAATTTAGGAGGAATTTCGAAATCCAAATCAAGTGTCGAAAACGCATTGATTGTACGCTCACGAATTTTGTGAAATACAATATTTATTATGCCTTGATGTTCCAAACTGCATTGGCTCCAAGAAGTGGTTGCAAGTGTAACATATTCATTATATATATTGATAATTTCATTTAATATTTCAAGTCTAACTTCTTCAGTTTTTGGAACTAACCTCTTGATTACTCTCTTAGTTTGTACATAATGCTCATCTTGCAAACGTTTTAAATTTGCCTCTAAGACTTCCCACAGCATTGATAACGCTAATTGTGAAAATTAAAAATTACCTCGACCTGTGACAAAAAAATTTTTTTTTCTTTCACACTATCAAAATTAGAATTGCAATTGACAAAGTGAATATAAATTTTTTTTTTCTGCTGATTATTAAATAAATGTTCACATTTCACAATGAATACGCAATATTGCATATTTACGAATTTGTGTATTAAGTCAATTACCTACTGTTATCAGCAATTCTACGTTGTGTCGTTGTTGATTGCTTAGACTGGACTTTGGTGATATCTTCCATATGTCGAAATTGATCCTTTTTGGTTATTTCGACTTTCTTGGCATGATTTGTGATCTTGAATTGTCTGCACTTTGCTCTCACTCAGTAATTTATCACGTCGCGACGCCAGCGATTTGTCGATTGTTCATATGTTTGTTAATTAAACTACATTTGCTGAAGATGCTGCACGTCTAAGCGTTCTACGCTTGATGTGACTACTATAAGTTTTTACGATTTTTAAAATAAATTACGAATATTATGTAGAACATAATTTTTACATCACTAACTAACTGTATATTAGATGTCTGCGTAATAAAATTTGCATTTACTGCACCGTTTTCAGTAAGCTCTTGATCGGCATGATGACTTTGAGTCTTACCCATTTGTTTATATTTGGTTTTAGATTTAGTGGTAATAAGTTTTTCGTGATTCACTCACTATTCCGGTACTCGCACTCATATTTATTTTACGTACTCTGTCACGGTCGCCATGTTAAAGGTTGTGAATAAGGGTTAAGAATGGAGGTATTAAATTAAACGTACTACTGATTTTACTGTTAAGGTATGACCCTGTCTATTTAATAATAACTAACTGAGTCTCGTGTATACGTACATTAGTTCATATTTATTGATTCTAAAGTAGGACAGCTGAGGTGTGCATTTAACACATTTGCACACAACACAAATTCAAAAGTCCAAAATCAAATAATCAAATTAATTGTAATTATCCCAATCATCATCATATTGAACAGGTAGAAAGCATAAATTCGACAAGTTTTGGTATGTAAATATTAATGCACAATAAGTAAGTCAAAGAAGTAATAACACAAATACGTGAAGATCACAAAACGCAGGGTGAACATGCTTCGGCAATTGTATCAGCTAGCCTGAAGGGAGTTTATATGGTAATATGCAAAAAAAAACCTTGTTCATCTGCTTACCTAAATACAGTTATACGACTTTTATTTACATCTCAGAAAAGACATCGAAAAGTAATTACCTTAAATTTGCACTAACCTTCAGTCTAATTTTTTCTTTCCCAGCTTACAGCGACAAAATGTTACTCTCGTACGGTGGATCCCTTCGTTAATTCGTCGCAAAATACCAGTTGACTCCTCAGTTCCTTCTTCAAACGCGAACCAATGCAGTGAACGTGTAAATTAACAAATTCTTTTAATTCACAATTGCAAACGAACAGCAAGATGCTTAACTTACTCCAGACAGCTTTATTATCTGCTTTACCTGGCTTTATTAACACAAAAGACAACATAGTTATACATAACTGTCTATTTTAAACAGGCTTTAAATGATTATTAAATCGCGTTTAACAGACTACCTCAATGCCTTATTATTTTATCTACAGTGACTATTAATAATAAAGTACTTCTCAAACTCATGGACATGAATCGACGAACAGAAACACAATTATCGCATAATAAATACAAACTAAAACTTAACTTACGATATTAAGTACACAGGTTGACAATACAGTCGTATTTTCTACTTTAAAATAAACTCTCAAGCAGCTCTATTAACTGTCTCCTACAGACTGACTAAAATAATTTAAATGAAAAATCCTTTAACCCCTCCCCCCCCACCTTATTTACGTGGTCTTTTACATTATTAATAAAAATGTTTCATACAAACTGCAAACTGGACGCTTCTCACGAGAAAACTTTATCCATAAATGAAGTGACAGACTACAAACTAATTAGAAACACGTAACGCGCTGCGCGATATATGACATCAGTACGATAACAAAATAAATTCAAGCCGCAAAACACTTAACATTATGTTTTCTAAATTCTTTACAGCAACAAAACAGTTTAAATCTCGAAACGAGTCCATTTCCTTTTAACTAAATGACGGTAGCAACATTTTAAAATTGTATAGACGAAAGTTAACATTTATTTAAAGTTCTTCATATGATATCCGAATATACTAATATAAAAAAAAATTCTACGTCAAATTCAACCACACGTGACAGAGAACAGGTTGGCCTATTTAAAGCTCAGGTATATTTTTTGTTGAAATATCATAATACCGTTTTGCTGTTTTTAAGCATATCTTTTACCCCTTTCGTTGAACATTTAGGTATTAGTACTCAATTACTTACTGGCAACACTATGCTCAACCTTAAATCCATCTAGGGATTGCATGGAGCTGAAAAAAATTGCTTGATAGATAATTTAATAGTCTAAAATGGCCAATCTGCATTGTATACTCATAATTAGTAATCTTTTATCAGTTGGGATAGTTCTCTCAATCACACTAGAATAATACGAACTAATGCTTGGGAGTACATTCTTGCAATGAATTAATAGGAAGACCGTTATCCGAAAAGATGGAAAATTATGATACCATTTACAATAATAAAATTTTTATGTGAATATTGAGTTTTGTTAACTACTGCGACCTTTCTGTAGTAATCAAACAAAACTAAATATCTTAAATTCTACAGTCCTAAAATGAGTGACCATTTTTCCCATTATACTGAGGAACAGCGTAAGGTTAATAAGGTCACAGTGATTGGATTCAGATTACGTTTGGCAAAATTTATATGAAAAAACTATTTTCAATGTCTACAGTATTAATATGAAAATGTAAACTTTCACCATTATCACACATAATAAAATACTTATCTTTTTTGGTTTTTTTTTAATGGTGTATTTCAAATTATACAATCTAAACGTTTCGATAACACTTACAGTTATCTTGGTCAGTAGTAATATATGTTAAAAATTGTTAAAGGTATTGTAAACAATTTTGTTAAAGTTGAAAAATTTATTTTAATTTAATTAATTTTAATTTTTCAACTTTGACAAAATTGTTTACAATATATTACAGCAATAATAGATAATTTTTAAATTAAAATCCAGATAATCCGTATCATTTTTTGGATTAACCGGAACAAATTTTAGTGTGAAACGGTATTTTAGAAGTTTAATGGCCAATAGTGGAGACATTTCGATTAAGAAGACCTAATACAGGGTGATGCTCACTTTCAATTATAAAGATTGGCCAAATAAATAATGGTTAAACGGATCGCAACCGAAAACCGGAAACTAAAAGTACTTTTGCGATATGATTGTATCGTTATTGAGTAGGAGATGAAGCACTGGCAAATTCAATAGATTTATTGTCCTGAGATAATAGCAAAAACTAATCCAAAGACAAACTTGTTTTTTTGGGAGGATCCAAACCGGACTAACTCCTTTAGCCGGTTAAACGGGTTCTCCTCAACCGACATCTATTGTCACTCATAATTATTACTGCGTAGCTTCCCTAATGTGAAAGTGTCATGGGATAAATTCGGTATAAATATAGATAGACAAAATGTCATACCGAGAAACATTTGCAAGGCTTTTTACTTTTTAGCGACCTCATTTACTGAATTGCAATTGTTTCTTTTCAACTGGATAAATACCTATACTGCTAATTAGATGTCCTAAAAATCGGACTCTCACTAAACACAGTTGAAGTAAAACCTACATCAAAATGTAAAGTTTCAGCATTATTACACATATTACAATACTTACCTTTTTTGAGTTTCTTAATGGTGTATTTTTATATTAAAGTTATGCAATCTAAACGTTTCGATAACACTTACAGAAATTGTTAAAGATCTGAAACAATTTGGGAAACTTAAAAAATTGAAAACGTAAACATAACCCTGCTATTAATAAACTTGCGTGCATAGAAATCGGCCCACTGTAGACTTTTGACATTAACTACATTTTTTTAGAAACCATTCATCACATCAAAAAATAAATTATGCTGTTTTAAAGACTATTTAATATGCATCCGGTAGCAACCGGTAAAGAAATGAAACTTATTTATGTGGTCGTTATAACAATAATAACAAAAATTGAAATTATTGCCATTGCAATTGAAACTTGCACATTATCCGTTGATCATAATTTGATTAGTTTTCAAGTGTGTTGGTTTAATGCAGACTATGCCGCAAAAAGCCGCCCAAGCAATTACTTTAATCCAAAATGAACTTATCCAGCGAGATGTTGCCGACAAGTGGATATGACACTATCAGCGGTTCGGAGAGTGTGCCAACGTCATGAGGAGACCAGATCATTTCATAAACGACCTGGAACAGGCAAAAATCGATTTTCAACGGCTCGTGATGACCGCTTTATTGTGTCAACAACACTAAGAAAACGTCACCTAAATGCGGTTCAAGTGCAACAACAGCTCCGTGAAGTACGAGAAGTGGCTATTAGTCAGTGGGCAGTAAGGCGAAGACTGCAGGAAAGTAACCTGATTCCTAAAACACCTGCAATTGGCCCAAAACTTACCCCAGCTCAGCGTCAAGCACGCCTGCGTTTTGCGCTGGATCACCTGAATTAGATATTGGAACAGTGGGGGTCTGTTCTGTTCTCAGATAAGACCAGGATGTGCCACTCTGGTAGCGATCGAAGGATAAAAGTGTACCAGAAACCAGGGGAGCGATTTGCAGAATGAGCAGATGCTTATGGAGATGGTTCCTGCATGATCTGGGGTGCAGTTTCTATGGGAGTACGAACCGACCTTGCTTTCATTCACAGGGGGCGATGGTCACGGGAGAGGAGGTTTAACGGGTGTTAGGTATATCGAGGAGATTTTAGCAGCTTATATGATACCTTGCGTTGACTAGATTGGGTTTCGGAAGTTGGGTTTCGGGTTCCAGTGGCCAGGATACAGTTCCGACCTAAACCCGATCGAACATTTGTGGGATGAGCTAAAACGAAAAATTCGGGACCGACTTCATGCCTCAACCTCGATCCCAGAGCTTATTGTTGTAGTAGAAGAAGAATGGCATAACATCCCACGAGAAACAGTAGCAAACGCAGTTAGATCTATTCCTAATCGTGTGAATGATGTCATTAGGGCCAGAGGGGGTCATACCCATTATTAAAAATTAAGTGCTAATTTATCTAATTTAATTTCTTTGAGTAATAAAAAAAGTTAATTTGTTTCCATGTATTAATTTCGCTATGTTAAGCCAACATAAAATTTGATAAATTTAAACTCATATTGATAAATATTAAATAGTTTCTCAAACAGCATAATTTTTTTTAGTCTGATGAATAGTTTCTAAAAAAAAATGTAGTTAAAGACAAAAGTCCCCAGTGGGCCGATTTCTATGCACGTAAGTGTATAACAGTTTGACAAACGTATAAAGCCAACTATGGAATACAATTTTAGTAAGGAATAACTAGATCACTAAAAAATTAAATATTGTTAAACTGTCGTGAAGAAGACAAATCAGAACACTCTCTAACGGTCGAAAATTAACGGTGAAAAATGACATAACCAAAAAACAAATTTAACAAAATTTAACCATATTATGATGTAAGTATAAAGTTGTGAAAAACTTTAATGAAAGATGAAACAATAAAATCCTTACAAAATAATGGATATTCGCTTACTGATATTAATAATGTTATTACACTTTCTAGACATAACCTTAAATAAAAACCAATTCTTAATGTCGGTACTACTTTCTTTATAACTAATGTTACTGATAGAAATGAAAAAATCGTAATTAACTATGTAAAGATTAAAAAAAAATCTGTACAAAATCCGCCAATTAATTAGTTGTGAATCCCTTTATGTTACAGGAAAATGCTCCGATGAATTCAAAATAATTAATTTGTTTATCCCTTCTTTCGTAATAAAGAAACCGTTTAGATTTGGGCGCAAAAACCCCACCTGAGTATACCATCTCAAATTTTCATCCAATCCCGGCAGAGCGCGAATTTTTTGTTTAACCAATAACGAAAGCCCGCGGACTATGTAACGGGAACCGCGACGCGAAATTAATTTATCTTACCGTAACCGTCCCGAAGTAATTATCCGAACTTATCTTACTGCAGCCGCATCTGTCCTGAAGATCTTCAACGACCTACTAATCAGCCTAAGTTATCTTACTTATATCCGCCGACCCATTCTGGGGTAAGTAATAATTTTTCTTTGATATTATCCGACCAGTTTCCAGTGACCAAACACTAACACTTCTCTGGTGTGCAAGCCCGCAGAAAACAATTACACTAAATCTTCTCTGGTGCGAAAGCCCGCAGAAAACAATAGAAATTACAGACAAAAGATCGTGGGAAGATCTCCAGAAACTTGCTTCCGGTAAAACAATAAAGTTTTCCACTGTCGTCGACCCGTATTCCAAGCAATTATTACATGAGAAACTCATGTCCCGATATTTGATTGAATCATATCCTGAATATTAATACGCAAATTCCTGTAATTCGCGCCCAGAATACTTGTTCAAAATATTATCGTCGAAACCTGGATCCTGAAAATTAAATTTATAATCCTGGATACTCAAAACACATTTTCTATAACATAGAAATTCCGTTTCTCACTTCCCCTCTGTATATGATAATAATTACCGCAATTAAAGTTTATTGTCCTAGTTATTAAAACAACGAGTTCAATTTTAAAGCTGACGTATTCAAACGGAAACCGTCGACATAGTGACCAATATTTATATAAAGTCCATTGTACTCGTAAAATTCCCTTATCAGTTCCATGAATGCGGTCGTAAACATAATCTTTTGTATAGACGAATGTATTAAAATGGTTTCATAGGAGTTAAAGTAAACAAAGAGTATTCATTTCTTTATTTTGAAAAAATAACAGGCTAAATAGTCATATTAAGTACACCTTGAACTTTGGAAATTAGTTTTCGGATAACTGTAAATAAAATTAAAACTCAGATGATTTAAAAGAAAACTTGATCGTTTTGATTTCTTTGTTTTAATTTAAAACTTTCATATACAATACCTCAAGTGGCCGATGAATTGCCGAAAATTTTTGGCAAAGTGTATGAGAGTTTATTGCTTCGATATAAATTTTGAATCAATAAACACGATTAAGCACTTTGACAAAAATGTATGCAATTGGTGGGCCACGAGTGGTATTTAAAAGAGTAATCAACGAGCAAAATTGACGGTCAATTGACAAGTTATGAATTAATTAATTAGTTAACAAGTTGCAGGTTATATAGTGGTATCGATGGTAGTCGAAGTCTGCATTACTTTGACGAGGAAAATAAACGTCAAAGTTTATGTCAATTTGTCATTTTACCAGAAGGCAACTAAATTTCACAGGAAGAGAAAAAAATTGTTGGGAATATTCCGCTAGCAGAGTTGTCGCACAATTGTGCTCTGATTGGTCCAAATATAAAAAATACTAAATTGTAATTGGTTGATAGTTGACAAAGAGAGAGTGAGTTGAATAGTCATTTAAATCAGTCAAAATATACCCACGTACCACACAAAATTAAAAAAACACCCAACGCGTTTCGATAGCTACGCTATCATCATCAGCGGTCGACTAGGGCGGACTAAAGAAAATTTATAACATATATATCATTAGCGAGTAACGCTTCGTTGCTAATCTAGTGAAAGTGAAAGTGAAAGTTTAATGAGTTCAGAGTAGCCTAAAGGTCCTTTATCATCGTTATCCATTAGAATTTGTTTGTTTTTGAAGATCTCTAAACTTTCCTAACAATCAAGTTCCTGCTTATTACTAATATGTTTGATTAATGGTACCTCATCTACTACATGATTTTATCAAACATATGTAGGGCTACGGCAGACTTGTCCCAACGTTTGTATTTTATATGAGCTAAATGTTCTTTAAAGCGAATTTTGATAGGTCGTTTAGTTTGCCCCACATATATTTTTTCACAATTTTTACAATTAATCTTGTAAATTCCCGACCTATCCTGCTTATCCACTTTATCTTTTGGATTGCCTAAAAGAGTTTGCAAACTATCATCTGAAGTAGTGACTGTTTTCAAATTAATTTTGGAAAAGATTTTAGCCTTTTGTATAAGCAGGATAGTTTGGTAACTTTACATACTTTCTTTCTATTTGTTCTCTAGCGTTACCTAATGTAGTTACGTTCTTAACCGTCATCCTATGTGTTTGTTTCCTAATTATATTCATAACCACTTCATCTGAAAACGCGCGAGTTTATGCTGTCTACAGTGATTTGAGGTCATTGGTTATGAATGTTTTAATGCTCATAACCAATGACTCAAATCACTGTAGACAGCATAAACTCGCGGCTTTTAACTTTTTGGTTCACAGATTGCTTAATTTTCCTCTTGCAGTTCAAAATTATAATAAAGAATTGCGCACTATTAAAGGAATTGCTGCATACAATGGGTTTTCAGATGAAGTGGTTATGAATATAGTTAGGAAACAAACACATAGGATGACGGTTAAGAACGTAAAGCTAGAGAACAACTAGAAACAAAGTATGTAAAGTTACCAAACTATCCTGCTTATACAAAAGGTCTAGCTAAAATCCTTTCCAAAATTAATTTGAAAACAGTCACTATTTCAGATAATAGTTTGCAAACTCTTTTAGGCAATCCAAAAGATAAAGTGGATAAGCAGGATAGGTCGGGAATTTACAAGATTAATTGTAAAAATTGTGAACAAACATATGTGGGGCAAACTAAACGACCTATCAAAATTCGCTTTAAAGAACATTTAGCTCACATAAAATACAGACGTTGGGACCAGTCTGCCTTAGCCCTACATATGTTTGATAAAAATCATGTAGTAGATGAGGTATCATTAATCAAACATGTTAGTAATAAGCACGAACTTGATTGTTATGAAAGTTTAGATATCTTCAAAAACAAACAAATTCTAATGAATAACGATGATCAAGGACCTTTAGGCTACTCTGAACTCATTAAACTTTCATAACTTTCACTTTCACCAGATTAGCAAAGAAGCGTTACTCGCTGATGGTATATATGTTAGAAATTTTCTTTAGTCCGCCCTAGTCGACCGCTGATGATGATAGTGTAGCTATCGAAACGCGTTCGGTGTTGCCGAGTCTTCACCAACGATCGAACTCGCCTAATTCCGGAAAGAAAATACCTAGTGGACAGCTGTCCACTAGGTATTTCGTACTGTTTTTGGTTAAGTATATGGTAATTCAGAAGCCAAAGTAAATTTCATTATTCTATGTAATCAAATTTATGTTTTGTTAAAATATGTTATTAGTTTTAAGTGAATTATCGTAATTTAAGTAGACTATTCAGAATTATACTTTTCTAGGAAATAAATTAGGTTGTTGTGTGTTGATCTTCGACTACTACCTATCACCGGGCTATTAAATATTAAACAAGTAAAATACCTTTGTTATAAATAAGGGGTTTACAACTATGGCATTAGGACTAAACTAAAGAACATTTAAGGTTACCTATAAAGATGTTTCAAACCCATTATCGCCTTCCGGAGTGTATAAGTTATCTTCTTCATGTGGAAAAGTATACATTGGAACAACAAAACGTAGCTTTGATACACGGGGTAAAGAACATATGAGAGTTTATAGATTAGTTCAACCAGAGAAGTCTGCAGGCCAGTAGCTGACTATGCCCTGAATAATTTAAGTCATGATAGTCAATTTGATAATATCGAAATATTGTCAAGACAAACTCATTATTTAACTGGATTATTTTAATTGATGTCATGTTTTTATTTGTGAATGTTTTTGTCAATTTCAAATTCAAGTTTTTCACAACTTTACGCTTGAATAAGTTTTGTAAGACAGTTTTCACCGTTAGCCTTCGACCGCTAGAGGGTATTCTGATTTGTCATCTTTAAGGCAGTTTAACAATATTCAATTTTATAATGATCTAGCTATTCTTTACTAAACGTATATTCCATAGTTGGTTTTATACGTTTATCAAACTGTTAATTAATAGCAAGCTTATGTTTATGTTTTCAAATTTTCAAATTTCACAAATTTGTTTCAACATTTTTAATAATTTTAGGAGATAATATTACTACTAACGAAGATAAATGTAAACGTTATATACGTTTGATATACAAGTAGACCATTAAAAAACCAAAAGAGATAAGTATTTTAAAATCTTCCATGTATTTAACAAACACACACTTAACAATCTCTCCACGTAAAGCGTGTTAATTTATTTGTACTGTCCAATGCTAATAAATGAATTATCTATCGTTGGTGCACAATGTAATACAATATATCACACTATGTAGCTGCGTTCACCATGTTACCCTACCAATTAAACAATAATTATAATTACGGAATTTAAAGTATTGAGGACAAATTAATTTTAACAACAGCAGTTTATTATTACTGTGTATTTTTAATATTAGAGTTAAAAGCGTAGTGGTGAGTATACGACTAAAAGAGCTTGTTTGATCTTATAATATAAATGGTACCAAAACTAATTCTACTGTTGCTAAACGTGAACCAAGAAATAAACCTTTATTAGTAAATACATATTAAACATTTCACTATTGAAAGAGTTTCCCTTTCTACAGATTTTTAGTGTGGTATGTACTTAATATATTCTGGAAGAGGCTATTTTGTGTTATTCAATCAAATAACTATAGCGTTATGCTTCAACGGTTTTCATATCTTTTAAGTAAAGGCATGTACACTACTTCAAACAAAATAGTCATTTCCGATAGATAAATCGTGCCATATTGAACAAAGCTAAATACGTATTAACTTAAAAGTGCAGATAAGTAGTAGATATATAATTTTAAACTTTTTTCTATATTTAATAAAGCCTTTACGTTCATTCTCTCCAAAGCAATTTGTGGTTTATTAGCACTTCCATCATAAACAATATATAGATTTTGTTATAAAAAGTAAGCTTTAATATAAATAATAGCAATCATATTTCTTGCGGCTTTTCTGCTTTTATGTTACAACTAAAAAAAGGTACAAGTAAGCAAACCTTTGCCACAACCATACTTATGTATTTATTGTTCGTGAAATAAAACATAACAATGATGAAGAACCTTATTTCTTGGTGATAGTTCGAATAAAAGATATTATTCATACTTACATCAAAAATGTTATTTTAAAAAACAAATTTCATAAGATTAATATTGTTTTTGTACGGAGCGCCATATTATTTATGGCGTTCTTCTATCAAATAAAACGAACAAATTGGTTTTATATATCTGTCGTATTAATCTTGCTTACGATAATGTAATTTTTATGACACGTTACGAGTTTATAATTTTAAAAAAAATGAAGTAGGTAATGCTTAAATTCATGCATAACATAAGCACACAATAAATTATGTTTAACTTGATTCCTTTAATACCCTGTTTGGTCTCATTTTGTATGCAATTCCTTAAATTATTTAGAACGGTTCTTGCCCTACGCGATAACGTTGATGGCAAAACTTTTACCACATTACTTTTTAGGAAATATTATTATTCATCAGTTTACTAACTTAGAGGTAGATCTAAATAATATTTGGTTGAGTTATTACGGATATCTATCATTTCCGCAATCGAAAAGTATTTCTAAGAACATTTTTAGAAATAATTTTTTTTTAATGGCGTGAAAAATATGTATTTGTAGAATGAACTCACGAAAATATTTTTGAGACATGCGCTAGAAGTTAACAATTTGAGTCAGCCGACACGAGAAAGTTTTGCCATCTTCAAGTATTTGAGTAGATTCAACAAAAACTGATAAATGAAAAGTATACACTTTCATGGACTTGTTAAATTTGAATTTGTAGTATTTCAAACTCTATTAAATCACGAGTTCTAACTTCACACTGTACAGTTGCATAAACTCAAACCGCAGTGGGAAATTTTAAATAGGACCACGAAATTTGAATAACCCTCAAAAAGAAAATTAATAACAGAACTTATGACAGGGTCTAGCTTGAAACCCTCTGAACTGCAAAGCAAGAAATACATCCACTTGAAGCTAACCTTGGGAAGAAGTTACATCATTAAAATTCATTTATTATGTGCATTCCCTGAAATTATATATATATATATATATATATATATATATATATATATATATATATATATATATATATACCTATAGAGAGAGAGAGAGAGAGAGAGAGAGAGAATATTCGGTTAAATGGACAGAAATGATCTTCGATTTAATCATAATTAATATCACCAATCAAAATTTACATTTACTTTTCAGTTATTGAAATACGCGGCAAAATAAGGAAATGTCCGATTTTAACTTTTGGCTCTAGAAGAGTTATTTACTAAATCTTTAAAATTCTGAAAATACATTATTAAAGCAACTTTTTGAGTACTTTTACGTGACGTTTAAAAAAAAATGTACAGTCATTGGTTTGCTTATTATCTATACTAACTTTTCTTATGGGAACTATTTTCTATTTTTACACCATTGTAAAGAGCTAAAAAAAATAACTTCAAAAATAAATATTTAGTTATTATTAAGAATAATGCGTTGACATATGGAGTTAACCGTGTGCAACAAATGAGCTTCGCCTTTACAATTAATCAGTTTTGCGATAAAGTCGGTATGTTGGAGGTGTGTTACAGAGCAACAAAAATTTAGAAAGACCAAGTTAAATTATAATTGAAAAATGTTCTAAATTAAGATTAACATCAAAAGTTCGATTTGATTTAAATTCTGAAGATGGAATTTAAATTTAACACATTTATAGCATTATTAGTTTAAACTAAAGAAAATAATGTATGAACTAAAAACAAATAAATTTAGATTTAAAAACTATTACTTATTACAACGAATTTTTAACTATGTATTACTATTTACACAACTATTAATTAAAACGAATTTTCAATTACTAAAACTATTTGCACATTCACAATAAATGTTCAAACTGACGACCTTGGTTTGCAAACACAGCGAGCACCTTTTGAGAACGTCGAAGTTGAATTCGGGAAATTTCTGTAAGCAGTGATAATTCTTTCTTTTAACTGCTCAACGCTGTTAATATTTTCCGAATAAACACTTTCACGTAACCCGGTCAAAATGTAGGTCAATTTGTTCCTATCCATCTGTCGGGAAATTTTCCGACTTACCTATGTAAAACGTGCTCCATAAATCGTCTTTGATTTTCTGTTGACCAATATCGATGAATATTTCTATTAAAAATACCTTTATTTGTGAATTTCGATTAGTCACTCCATAATGTTTGTTTTATAATCGTAGGATTATTTTCACATTCGTGGATAAGCAATTGACTGAATTCCATTCTTCTCTCAGTGTCTCCTTCATGAAAACTATGCATTAAATTTATTGTATAAAAACGATATTTATTTTTACGAAGTATTTTCCAACCACTTGGATGAGATAGGTTTGTCATTTCGCCTGTTTCTCTTGTCGATAACGATTGATTCTCTTCAATAGCAATAATAACTTCTTGACGACGATAATGAGGCGTACATTTTTAATTTTTGAAAATGACTCGTAAATGTTCAAATTACTTTCCAAACGCCTAAAAACTTCATAAAAGATGGTCGCTTTCTTTAAGGATACCTTTCCGAATATAAATCTCTTGCTCTATGTACATTTCTATTGCACTTAAAGTACACTTCTAGCATATCAGCTTCATCGTTGTCAACGCATTATGCTTAATAATAAATAAAATATTTATTTTGAAGTTATTTATAAATTTCTAATTACACATGCATACATCTTTCAAATCAAAATTGTTGTGTAAATAGTAATACATAGCTGAAAATTCGTTGTAATTAGTAATACTTTTTAAATCTAAATTGATTTGTTAATAGGTTTAGTTCATAAATTATTTTCTTTAGTTTAAACTAATAACGTTATAAATGTGCTAAATTTAAATTTAATCTTTAGAATTTAAATCAAATAGAAATTTTGATGTTAATCCTAACTTGTAACATTTTTTCGTTTATAATTTAACTTGCTCTTTTTAATTTTAGTTGCTCTTGTAACACACCTCCAACATACCGACTTTATCGTAAATATTGTTTAATTGTAAATTCGACGCTCATTTGTTTTACATGGTTAACTCTATATGTCCACGCATTATTCTTAATAATAATTAAAATATTTATTTTTGAAGTTATTTATAAATTGTTAATTACACATGCATACATTATTGAAACCAAAATTTAGCTCTTTACAATGGTGTAAAAATACAAAATAGCTCCCATAAGAAAAATAAAAGTTAGTATAGATAACAAGCAAACTAATGACTAATTTTTTTTTGTAAATGTCACCTAAAAGTACTTAAACGGGCCATTTTGTTATTTTGCCCCGTATTTCAAAAATCTTAATTTTTATTAAATCTAAGACCATTTTTGTCCATTTAGACGAATCTATCTCTGCTAATAACCGAGATCCCTGTACTTAACACGAAAAACAATACATGCTGTGCACACACACACACACACGCACACGCACACGCACACGCACACGCACACACACACACGCACACACAGCCACACGCGCACACGACGCGCACGCGCACACGCGCACACGCAGCGCACCACGCGCACCGCCACCGCACACGCCGACACGCCACGCACACGCGCACACGCACACGCACACGCACCACGCACACGCCACACGCGCACGCACACGACACACGCACACGCACACGCACACACGCCGACACGCGCACGCGCACACGCCACACGCGCCACGCGACCACGCGACACGCGCGCACGCGCCCACGCCACAGCACACACGCACACACGCACACGCACGCACACGCGCACGCCACGCGCACACGCGCCCACGCGCACCACGCGCACCGCGCACGCGCGCACGCCCAGCACACGCGACACACGCACCGCACACGCGCACGCGCACACGCGCCCCGCCCACGCGCACGCGCAGCCACGCCACACGCACACACGCACACACGCACACACGCACAACGCACACACGCACACAGCACACGCACACACGCACACAGCACACACGCACACCACACACCACCACACACGCACACACGCACACACGCACACACGCACACACGCACACACGCACACACGCACACACGCACACACGCACGCACACACACACACACACACACACCCTTTTCATTCCCACTCGTTCTAGATGTCCCAGCCACCTTAATCTACTTAGCTTTACTATGGTTATAATTCCCGGCTCCTTATATTATTCTTGTAACTCTATGTTCGTTCTTCTTCTCCATCCGTCGATCTCCTTTACCTCACTATAGATTCCTCGTAATATTTTTCTCTCCAATATCTCCAACTTCTTGATTTCGGCTTCTCTGAACACCCCTGTGTTACTTCCATAACGCAGTACTGGTCCCACTACCGATTTATGAAGACGTACTTTCGTTGCCCGCGATACTGTCTTTGCACTAAAAAACTTTCTGGATACACTAGCGCTTCTGCTTACTGCTATTATTTTTATATCTATCTCACTTGATTGCTCTCTTTGGTTATTGAACACACCCTAAATATGTGCCCGTGTCTTCTTTTCTGAGACTATATGTGATCTACTGTTGATCCGTTACTTCTGAAGTCGTTCTGGTATTCCCCTAACTTATCTTCCGCCCAATCTCGCAATCTTCTCATTTGGCATTCTTTCTTCCTCCCAGATTTTTTCAGCAAATGGATCCTCTCTTTTAGCTTTTTTCCTCCATGTTTTAGTCTCTCTATAGGGATTGCATCTATTCCAGGGCTTTTGTTGTTTTGCATGTTACGTATTATCTCTTCTACTTCTTCCAGTGCAGGTGGTCCTGTTTCTTACTTTATACTTCCTATATCTATCCATTGGTTATGTGGCGTATGTTCTATGCTTAAATTTTGTTTGTAACATTCCGTCCATCTTTCTAGTATTTTATTTTCTTCGCTTAATAAATTTCCGACTTTTCCCTTATATATTGAAATTCTTGCTTTGTATTTTGGTTACTGCTGCTGTCTTGTATAATTTTCTAATCTCTTGCTTGCTATAATTCTCTTCTAATGCCTCTATTTGTTTCATCTGGAGTTCTGTTTTCTTCCGCCTGCAGATCTTGCTTGCTTCCTTTTTTGCCTTTCTGTATTCCTAATAATTATCGTCCATCCTATTTTTTTGGCATTTTAATTTTCGCTTTTCCTCTTACTTCTAATACTGCTGTACATTCGTCATTAAACCATCGTTTTTTTCTTCTGCTGCGGCTTTGTCCTTACTTTATTATTCATTTCTTGCTTTATTGCATTTTTTATTACTTGCCAATCTGAATTAATCTCAGTTCCTTGAATGGGAATCCCCGTGGGTAAACCCGTCACGTTAAGCCACGCCTATAGGGCGTAACGTAACAATTCCGCCCCGCTCAAGACGAGCTTACGTCGGTGGTGGATAGCGCAAGCGGCGGGCAAGGTTGAGGTGCCGTGGTTGGCGGCGGCAATGGGGAGGTGTGGGACTGATGGTCCTTGGTGGTGTGGTGGCTGGGGTGGGCGGTGCCTCTGGCGGGTCGTCCTCTGGGCCCGGTTGTTGGGGTGGTGGTTCGGCGATGGCCTCCTCCTGTCGTGGAGTAGGTGCTGGACGAAGATCGTGAATGTGGACCTTGGCCAGGTCTCCGGCAGCGCGTTCCACCCAATAGGCGTTTGTGCCTGCGGTTGCTACCACGGTGTGAGGCCCATTCCACTTCCTCTCAAGTTCCCCGATTTGGGGCTTATGATTTCTCTCTAGTACCCGGTCGCCGTCCTTGTACTGGGTCCGGCCGGGGCCGTATTTGGCGTACCGGGAACGATACTGGAGCTGATTTCGGTGAGCACGGGCTATGCGCTCCTCTCGGGGCGTTCCTAGGTTCTCTACCTCCGGTTAGTTGTTGCTCACCCTCCAATCCCCAGGTTTCAATAAATCGTACCCTAGGAGGGCCATGGCCGGGGTCATGCCGGTGGCGGCGTTACGTCGTATTCGTAGGTTGAAGATCACAATTGGTAAGATTCTATTCCATGTTTTTGGATCTCGTCCCTCGGTGTGGATTCGGAGCCCTTTCTTAATTTCCTGATTGCGCCGTTCGACGGGGTTGGCGGCGGGGTGGAAGATAGGCGTCGTCCAATGAAGACATCCCCACTTCCGTTGGGCCGTGTCCCACGTGGCGGAGGTGAATTGGGGCCCGTTATCAGTTATGATGGCCCTCGGGAACCCATATCTGCCGAACACCTCGTTTTCCAGGCGGTTAACAATTACCGCTGTGGTGGCTTGCCCCACGGGGAATGCTTCGACCCACGCGCTGTACAGGTCGGTCACTATTAATAGCTGCCTGTGTCCCTCGTGCGTGGAGGTGTAGGGGCCCATCAGGTCTACGGACACGGCTTCCCAGGGGCGGGATGGTTGTCGCGGCCGGACGGTGGCGTCCTGATGTGTTCTCCTCGGCGCCTAGGTGCCCGGCGGTGGGGTCATCGTGGTATGCGTACATGACGGATTCCTGGGCGTCGGAGGGAACGAGTAATAGCGGCGCGCGTTCGCTACGTCGGTAAAGGTGACCGTCGGCGACCTCGTATTCCCTGAGGATACGGTGTTCCCCCGGCGTAGTCGCTCCATCTTGTTGAACTGTTTCCCAGGTGTGGACGAGGTTTCGTGCGTGCCCATTCTGTCTCTGGCTCTCCCTAACCCGTTCTGCTAGGTCGGCCGCAGTGATGAGGGCGAGCGTTGGCGGGGGCATCGTGGTTGATGCTCGTGATGGTTCCGGTGGTAGCAGTCGGTCTAAGCTCGTGACTTCGGTGCTTACCTCTTGGCTGGACGGATGTCGAGATAAGTAATCGGGAAGCTCGTTGTCCTTGCCCGGACAGTGCACCACATCAAAGCTGAATTCTTGCAGTAGCAGCGCCCAGCGCGTAAGTTTGCTACGACAATCTTTGGTCTGATGTAGCCAGAGGAGCGCCCGACTGTCGGTTCTCAGCGTGAACAGGGCGATCTTCCAGATACGGACGGTATTTCTTGACTGCCCATATTACCGCGAGGCATTCTTGCTCGTTCACGTGGTACCGAGCCTCGGTGGCGGATAGCTTGGCGCTGGCGTAGCCAATGATCCGTCGTTGGCCTGGTTCCGGCTCTTGGTAGAGGACGGCTGCCACTCCCTTGCCGCTGGCGTCGGTCTGCAGCGTGAAGGGTAGAGTAAAATCAGGTCGGCTCAGGTGCAGTGGCTTCGTCATGGCGTCCTTCAGTGCCTGGAAGGCAGCTTCCGCTTCTTTAGTCCAGTTGAAGCGTTGTGGCCCCTTCAGTATGTCGTTGAGCGGTGCCTGGAGCGAGGCGCAGTCGGCAACGTAGTCTCGTACCCAGTTACTCAGCCCTAGGAAGCTGCGAAGCTGCTTCTTACTCTTGGGGGTATCGGCGGCTCGCAAGTCTTCGATGTGTTCAGGACGGGGCTTGTTGCCGTCGGCGGTGATGCGGTGGCCCAGGTAGTTGAGAGCGGTTACCCCGAACTGACGTTTGTCGAGACTTAGCGTAAGGTTATGCTGTTGTAGTCGCTCTAGTACCAACCGGAGGTGGTCGGCCCAGGTGTCGGAATATACGATTATATCGTCCAGGTAGACGAGCACAAACTCTCGTAAATACCCCGCTAGGACGTCCTGGGTCATCAGTTTTTGAAAAGTGGCCGGCGCGTTCTTTAGTCCAAAAGGCATGACCCGGAACCGATATGTGGCTCCGTCCGGTGTGGCGAAGGCAGTTAAGGGGCGGGAGGCATCGGCTAGTGGTACCTGCCAATATCCGGACTTCAAGTCCAACGTGGAGAAGATGCGTGCTGTTCCCAGGTCCCGCAGGGTCTCGTGGGTGATGGGCAGTGTCGAGCTCTCATCCACGGTGAGTTGATTGAGCCTGCGGTAGTCCACGCAGAATCTCGGCTTCCCATTCTTCTTCTCCACGATGACTATTGGTGAGCAATATCCGGATGTGCTACGCTCGATGACTCCGGTTACCATCATGGACTCCACGGCTATCAACTGTTTCTTTGCCGGCGAGTATTTATACCGGGGCAGTCGGAACGGTGTGTCCTGGTGGAATCGGATTGTGTGATGGGTGGACGTGGTGGTGGCGTTGGGCCGTGGGTTGATCGCCTGACAGTCCCTCAAGATGCGCACTAGTTGAGGGGACAGCTCGTCGGGGAACCCATGTTGGACGACGTCGGGGTCGAACGTTCCCGGGTCCACGCAGCAAGCCGGTTTGTCCCAATATATCGTTTGGCGGTGTTTCTTTCCCACGTGTACGCATCCGCGGTCGTAATCCATGACTACCTTGTGCTGTTGGAGCCATGGTTGACCGAGGATGACCGCCGAGATGAGATCGTTAACAGCGAGGAATTCGCTCGTGTCCTCCTGTTCCCCCAGGGTGTAGCGTAGGTGGCTGCGGCCGAGAATTGGAAGTTGGTGGTGGCTCGCCAAGCGGGCGGGCTGATGCGGAGGTTCCATCCAGGTGTCAAACAACTCTCGCCGGGCGAAATTGTGGGTTGATCCGGTGTCGAGGAGGGCGGCATAAGTGACGGTGCCAAATCGGAGATGGATTGTTGGCAGTCCGTTGCCCTGACCGGATCGGATCAGGTTTACTTGTGCTTTTACGGCCGAGAGGCTAGCCCGGCCGTTGGTCCGTTTCCCGCCCGTTGTTGAGCCACCGGACAGTCGCGATGGAAATGTCGTTCTGGGCAGATGTGGCAGCGTGGAAGTTGGGATTCGGCCCTGGTGGTGGTGGTGGTTGCCCTAGGTTCCGGTGTTGCTCGTAGACATTGATCGTACTGTGCCACGAGTTTTGCTAGTTGTAAGATGCTCGTCGGTGTGGTTTGTATGAAGAATTGCCAGAGTTTTGGGGCGAGCAGGTCTTTGAGCAGATCTAGGTGTATGTTGATAATGAGCTGTAGGCGGCGGGCGATCTTAGATTTCCGCTACAGGAAATCTCCTCCGGTTTCCGACCGTTGATCTCGCCCGAAAAATTCGGAC
This sequence comes from Vesta saturnalis, assembly GCA_036346205.1. Classification (NCBI taxonomy): domain Eukaryota; kingdom Metazoa; phylum Arthropoda; class Insecta; order Coleoptera; family Lampyridae; genus Vesta; species Vesta saturnalis. The sequence continues at coordinate 968,978 of JARFJB010002186.1, forward strand.
CTCAGCTTGGCTATGGTCCGTGGGTCGTTGAATTTCTTCAGCAGTAGCCGTTTTAGATCGCTAAATGTTGGCTCGAAATCTGCGTAACCTTGCCACCACTTAGCTGCGGAGTCTTTGAGTAGTCCCCCGGCGTGAAGGACCCGGTCTGTTTCGGGGACCAGGTGTGTCTGGAAGTATCCTTCGAGGTTGTCGAGGAATTCCGTGGGGTTGTCGAAGGTGTCTCCTCCGAATGTTGGTGGGTTGATGACTTCCGGCGGGGTCAGCCTCCGAACGTCTTCAAGGCTCAAGAGCACGTACTTTTGCTCCTATAGGGGTTGGGCGTCACTGGAGTTATCCGGGTCCAGTCCGGTGGTGTTCCTGGTGGTCATTGGCATGGTGTTGTCTTCCGGCTAGCTGTACGGTGATCGCTCGTGTCGTGGGTGTTCGCGCACTGCAAGACTTGTCCAGGCCCCACGTTACGGGCCGCCAATTGTTACACGGACGCACTCCGAATAAAACAATCACAACACTACCGTAAGTTGTACACCACGAAGCACTAATAAGTTTAATAAAATAATTGTTATATCAATACGCTGTTCACAATAATAGAGCAAAACAAACTCTTGTAAAACACAGGACAACAGTACGTGTATATTGGAGGTAAACAATCACAAGCAGGTAACAATTAAGTGACGTGCTACCAATACTAATACTGAACAATAGCTGTATGACAAGTACAGGTGAAGTAAATAAATATTACAATAATATCAAACAAGCCCTAACTAATTATGATACAATCCCTACGCTAATAGTAAATGAATACAAGTCCTAATGAAAACTAAAGCTAATATAATACAAAAATAATACAAACCCTAACCTACGTACTAATATAAATCGTCCGTGCGAACTAACAACTAAAACAATGTTTATAGCACCACTACGTATACGATTCTCGGTGTCGGAGTTGCACCAGGCCTCAATCTGCCTACTCCTGGTGATGATGAATCAGATGGCCTTTTGGGGTAGTAACCTAGATTACTACACCCGAAGGAAGTGTTGCGAGCTAAATCCAAACCGCCAGTCCCAGCGGCCCGCTAGGTAGAATGGAGACTACTACAACTAGAGCTCGTTGGGGTCGAAGCGCAAGTTCGACTGACGCTGTGGGATTTTTGTCGCGCTTAAAAAGGAATTGAATGGGAATCCCCGTGGGGTAAGCCCGTCACGTTAAGCCGCGCCTATAGGGCGTAACGTAACAGTACCATCACTTATTGCATTGGCAGCTGATTTTTTATCTGCCTTTCATCTCCAAGCTCGCGAAAACACGTTTAGTTACGTACAAGTGTACAAACGTTTTTTCATGCGCACTACATCTGTATATTTAAATTTTTTTTAACAGAAATTGGATACAAATAACAATCATGGATCTTAGCTAATTAAAAATTATTCTGGTTTGTCAGTTTAAGTAAATAGAGAAATGTGCAAGTGTAAAAATAGTTTTATAGTTTAAAATGAGAAATATGATTGACAATTTGAATAACAGTAAGAAGACATTTTTAACACTCCACCAGAAATCATTGTACTGGCAACTGAAGCATCTTTAATTTTAATATCTAGTAAATCAAACAAATCAAATAAATATTAAATATTACGCTATAACGTATTTTTGATTTACCGATAATTATCGCCACTTAGTAAAACCATGTTTTTGATAAATTTAGAGAATGTATTTTATGCAACTCGTGCAAAAGGTGTTCATTGTACTCGATCTAAAGGCCTAGTTAGACAGCCGCATGCCGCGTGAAATAATCACTCACTTTTTGCACTTGTTACATAAATAACAATTATAGTTTACTAAAAATATGAGCACACAAGAATGCAATTATAGAATAGATGTTTTCTCGTTATGGGTTAGCTGCGAACAGACTTTGTTTGAAGCTTATATCCCTCCTACGCAACCCATATTTTGTCGTAACAAAAGAGCATAAAGTGGGTTATCCAAAATTATAACTTTTTGTTACAGGCTAAATACTTACTAGAACATCCAGTCCGTAAAGGCAACTTGTACCACGGCATAACGCAGCGGTCTCCAAAAACGTCAAATTCGGATAAAAATTGTCAGAAAGGCGCCACCTATTAAATACATTTATGGCGGGAAAAACGTCATGAACAGATCTTAGATTGGCCTAATGGGAATCCAAAACGTTCACTCAAAAATAAACTACTCTACTACTAAAAATTCTATTCCAACATATCTACGCGAAGTTCATCTAAATTCCAAGGAAATTCTAAGCCGCACAATTGCGAATATAAAACCCAAAACTCTCTAAAATCGCGTCAAACCTCATCGCAGAAATTATTATCTCAAATAACCAAAAATAAATGAAAATACGATACTTGGTTCTTCAATTTAAAACACAAAAATACGTCACTACAACAAAATTAAGCATGATGGAAAATTTACAAAACCCTAAAATTTACGAAACGTCGATCTTGGGAAGTAATACCTAAATTCGTCGAAAAATACAGCTCATTTCCAAACAAATAACAAACCGCTTACCTTTTGTCAAATCAGGCCAATGCCTGCAATCGGTTGGTCGATACCTATAAAAAGTAACTCCAAAAAAATATTCGCGACTTGTATGCAAAACAAAACATATAAGCTACTCCCCGATGAAACTGGCTTTACTTTAATTCGCCTAGGAATTAGCTCAATCGGTTCTTGCTTTTGCAAGAAGGGGGTGGTTCGTTTATATCGGGTTGATCACTCTATTAGGTTAGCCCACACTGAACCATAGACTTACAGTGGTTTAAACGCATATTGTCCTATTTATTACAATTTTAAATAGTCATACTTAAAACTAGTATAGATACAGGATGAAATAAATTAATAAGTTAATTGCGCACAGTTAAAACATTATTCTTAGTTGGATCGGGATTGGATGGTCTCGTCCTTCTTCAGATGATACTAACGGCCGTGGTCTTCCCCTTACTCTGTCCTCTGGATTTTCTGTGAAAATATAGTTAATAATGGCGGTTATAGTTGCAAATGACCCAGTTCACGTACAATTTTAGTTTTAATTAAAATAAGTTATCAAAAGAAATAAATTAATATTTTATAGCCGGTCCTTTCTCAGTGGCTATCGGAAGCAGGAAATATTGTTATGCCGTTATTGAATACTGGACAGCAGGTTCCGGGAGATATGATAACGCAGGTCGTTCCTCCGTATACCTGCGATGTCCTTTTAAAATAATCGATATTTTAAAGAGACTGGTTTATGTGTGAACGAGAAATGCGTGTTTTAGTTTGCCTTTACAAAATAAAAGCTTTCACGGCTTGATTTTATATTGAAATGTATTTATTAAATGGACTAAATAAATATGTACCGGGTTCACGTATTCCAGTTTAATTATTTACGCGAGGTTATTAATTAGGGTGCCTTAAGATTTAGTCTAATTATCTTTAGTAATTCGTGGAAGTTATATCCAGTATAGAATTTACTAAACTAAGATTTACTGTTTACTAAAAGTGAACGCCTTTACCGTCTTACTTCTACTTTGCGTATATTTTAAAGTTAACTTATTATTTACACGAGATTAATAACTACAGGGATGGATCTATTCTAGTTGTTCTAATGGTTTAAAACGAACTAATCTTATTATGTACACGAGATCTGTAACTACGGGGTTGGATCTATTCTAATTGCTGATCTGTCGTTTAACGGGATAGCATCGCTCGGTTTACTGAGTGTTTACACTCCTTGGATGGAAGTAGACGGTATCTTATCTACTGGATCTCGCACAATGGGTGAGCGGTTAGGGCGGCGGTTATCTACGTATTTTAATTAAAATGTACTACTCGCGTATTTACACGACGATCGAGATTTCTGTAAGAAAAGAGGTGATTTACCTATGGGTGGTTGGTTGCGGTTAATCTGCTGCTTTGTGCACTTTAATGGTTTTGCCTAGTATAGGCGTATATGTGTGAGTCTGCGTACTATCTGTAGGTGAAATATTCATTTACAAGAATATCAGCTAATACCCGTTGTGCTGTGAAAATGATCTCCCTGAGGTTGACAGAATTTAGGCAAGTACATTTCTATTCAACGGAATAAATAAACGATTACGTCGGGTGTCTATCTCGGCGTGGCATAGGTCATCTTCGTCTGTGTAGTGTTGTGCGTTATGACTTACGTGCATTCAGCCTCAAATTTCGGCAGCTATAAGCCCCGTTATATATAGATGATGTTCGAGTGGCGGTGTTGCGTTTAATAGGAAACGGTGGTGCAGGATGACAACTACGACAAACGGTTCAGTACGTACAAAGGTCGATAGGTCGGCGGAACGGATCGACGTTAAAGTAGATGTCGGCGGAACGGAGCGACTTACAAGCAGCAAAGTAGTAGTCGTACGAGTACAAGAACAAGTGGAAGTATAAGAATAAGTATATGAACAAGTATATCTCCAGTATTTTTTTTCATTTGTGTGCTCCTGCTTACTTTTTTACTTATTTTCGCTTATCTAGATGTTGTGCATATACTGGTCAGGAGTCCTTCTCCCCTTCAGCCATGGTCATTCTTTTCTTGTTGGTGTTGCGCTGTTTTGTATAATTGTATAGTTTACAATCATGAGATGTGGTTATTTTTTGTAATAAAAAAAAAGAAAAAAATTATATTTATTTAATTATATGTGCTAATTGGTTTAAGTGTGCGTGTTGTGTAGTTGAGTGTAGCTTGCTGTGTATGGTTAATCCGATTAGTTTGCCGGTATCAGCTAGGTTGTCATCGAATAGACGGGGGTATGCGGGCCGCATATGAAGTGTTTTCTAGGGATTCTTATATCCCCTCGAGGAGGTCGTCAAGGAGTTCTGTTAGAATTGCGCGGGAGGGGGGGTTAAATTTTAATTTGATTTTTCCGTGGGGATTGAGGAAATCGGTAGTTGCAGGGAGTTGTAAGGATCTCTCTGGTTGGGTTTGTGGCGCCGAAAATTCTTTTGTGTGTAAAGTTTCGTTGTAATGTCTGTATTCTGTGTGTGATGGGTGGTATGTTTGCGTGTTGTATTGTGAGGTCGTTAGGGTACCTCCAAGGTAACCTGTGTATGCGTCTGAGTATTCAACGTTTACAGGAAGCAATAGAGGAGAAGTAATTAGGGTTTATTTTAATGTAGTGACAACCCCTGAGTCTACCCCGAAGGGCGCTCAGTAGACATTAAATTTTAGTACAGTTACATAGAAAAACATATTAAATTTCACAATTCCAAAACAAGAAATCTAAACAAATAATGATCAAGGTCGGTCAGCGCTTACAAGGTCATTGTATCAATACAATGGAAATAATACAGATATCGGTAACATAAATTTTGATTTACTTGCATGAAATAAACTTTAAATGCACAACTATACAGGTAAAAAAATTCAAGATCCTAAATAAATAAAAATAAAATATTCTGAAATAATTTACCCGAAGGTAAGCGAATGCATCCTCGACATAAACACAAGAAAAAAAACACATTTTATTATTGTCACCGACAAAATAAAAAATAAAAGTTTACCTTACGTAGCACCAACAATAGATTATTCTTCTTCCTCTGGACTATAATATAGTCGATCGGTCAACCGGTTCACCACGTATTGAATTCGATTGCTCATTTTCTACGGTAACGCTCTCTATATAAAATTTCACAAAACGACAATATCCTATTCACATTTACTCGAACTAAATTTATGACAGTTACTTCAACCAAAAGCACACAAATGACTTATTTTTCATCTTATTTATCGTTAATGCACAAATATTTAACCCTACTTGTGGGTATTGCGTTATTTACAAAGCGTTCCTTAACATTAATTAATTTACTCTACACTTAATTAAAGCCGGTCTATTTACAGCAAATTTGTCCTTAATTTGTTTGAGCCGCGCGATATACGGGAAACTACCTCTTCAACAGGAATTCGTTAAATCAATCCAGACAAAAAATATGCGTTACAGATGGTCCATAGAAGGAAGTTTAAGCACTTGGGAAAACATGAAACCACTCCTATGTCTAAAACTTGTCACCACAGACAAACGCTACACAACAGAATATAACCCGAGGATGTGGTTAACCAATATATTATCCCATTCAATGGAAACAGAGATCGCTTACTCCACGGTAATTCGATACACCGCCAGTAAGTAATAACTTATTCCAACACCATAACTACCCCTTTCGCATATATTGCGATCATCGCAAACAAACAAGAAAAACGTGAATCCCGCTTTCTACGGAATATCTAACAGAACTAATTACTACCTTATTCAGAATTCGCCATCTTCTCTTATAATCCTTTTCATCTTACTTCAATGGCCTATCAAAAAAAGGAGTACTTAAAATTTTAAATTGCGCCAAAAACGAATGAATTCGTAAGCCGAACAGAAGAAATTACATCATGCTGCAAACTGTATGCCTAAAAGGTAACCTGATATTCCAAAGATAACGAACGGCAACTATAGTGAAACTAACGTATATAAAATCCAACTCTGCTTAAAACCAGAACCCTATCAAAAAGAAGACGGCAATCTGACGGCTTACAATTTAAACTCACAAAATATGTACTATATAACGTAATAATTTTATACTCAATTTAATTTTATAAAACGTGTTACACATTCAATTTCAAATTCCTTTAGCAAAATTCACCTAATTTAAAATAACGAAAACATTTATTTATACAAAAACTCTAACAATAATCTAATCGTAAACGCAAGTATCACCTGTGAGTGAAACGTAATTTTACAAATAACAATTCCATTTATAAAATGTCTCAACCAAAAAAAATCGAGATAAAGAGTAATTTCTTGTGTAATTTATAATAAACGCTTTCGTTATACCACTTACGTAGATTGATTGCAATATAAATGACATAATTTTTTATGGCAAAAGTCTTCAACTCGATAACATGATTTTGAGGCTGAATGAAATTGCAGCCATAACAAGATTCACCTTTAGTATCTATTTATTTAGTATTAATTTAACTGTTCGTGCAAAATTATTATATGCATTCTGTAAAAAAATAGGAGGGGCCTTGATATTTGATACGGTGACTATAATTCCTGTAAGTAATCTATCATTGTGACCTCAAGAATTCCACTACCTGTTTTCTTTGAAGTGTTCTTTACCTGTATAAATCTTGCAATGATGAATTTCTTTCGAGCTTAAGCAGATTTTCATTTGCCTCTGAATAAATTTTATTTTGAATTATATTTTGCAATAGCTTAATATTAGTGTTAATTATACGGATGTGCTTTACAACTTCTCTCAACAATGGAATAATGCTCTTTGTTAAATTAACGATATCTCTACTGCTTGGCGTAACCTTACTCATAGTTATCTTCAAAACTGTACCAAACAATGTGAAAGTATGAAGCACACACTTGTGTACCTGGGGATTACGTAATAATGAACTTTTAGCAAATATGTTATTTACTATAACTAATATCTAATTGCTCTTCACAGTTAAATTAATAATTTAAGTAACTATAGTGGTACTTTAGGTTTACAATTAAATTTCTCCTCACGATTGCAATGTTTAGATTGGTATGAAACTGCTGGTTATCTACTTATATAAACACATACACTGCATTCAAGGTCTAATATCACAAACTGGTTATAACTTGTATTTGACTTTAAAAATTTGTTGGATATAAATAGATCAAACCTATAATAATAGAAACTAATATATAACTTGTCATGGTTACTTCTGGACATGACGGATATTTATCGTAGGTGCTCAGTTACCTTGCGGATTTTTTTTAATTCTCTAGGGACCAATGACCCCAAAAATTTCCAAAAGTTGCCAAATATTGTCAAACATTTCCAAAAAGTAGCTAAAAATTTCAAACTGAGAAATTTAATTCATTGACCCCCAAAATTGGTCCAAAATTGGTGTGAATAACCTCAAAATCTATGTTATTGGTTTATTTATATGTAACATTTGGTATCATATTTCACTTTTATAAACTTTGTCTCTATTTTTTAAGGTAATTGACATTTACTCATGTGACTTATTATCCTTGCGGGGTACTTTCGCACGCTTTAGTTCATTGCCTTTAGATTACGTTGCAATAGTATTTACAAGAACTTCAGTTAATTGTCTTTGAACATGTCAGACACACGCATACGCTGCAATTTGTTTATCATCTTCACCTTGCTAACATCGCATGAAATACTTTCTCATATCTAGATTTGTCGCATCTAGATTATGTTGTATTCATTAGAGTTCATAACCTTTGCCTGCACATTCATTCTTGTGGGAATTTTTTGTTACATCAGTTCATCGTACCAACTACTTCTACTTGTTAACAAGTTTGCTAACGTTAACAAATCTACATGTATATAGTATTAAAGTTTTAATTGAATACCCATTTATTACTTACAACTAGTAATCATGGCTTCAGCAAGTAAAAGATCAAAACTTTCATTAAAAACACAACAAAAATTATGAAACCTGCATGACGTCTTGATGCGTCCATCGACTAATACTGCAGAACTAGCGCCCTTCGAAAAGACCATACTCATCATCTCAATAAGGGATAGCGATGTAGAAGAAGATTTATAGAGGTGTTGTGAAAAGTAAGTATAAATTAACATTAGTTTCCTTTTATTGATTCATAGAGCATTTAGCACAACTAAATTTATTTATTTCCAGCATAATACAAGCCACAGTGGGGGTAGCAACACCATCACCACCACCTCTTCAGAAACTCCAATAGAAGAGTACCACAAGCAGCAGGATACACCAACCGCGCTGGTATTTAGGAGAAAAATTATTCGGTGGTTACGAAACATTTATAGTGACTGCATTAATAGTGAGATAATGGGAATGAGTATAAATTAATTAACATTAGTTTCCTTTTATTGATCCATAGAGTATTTAGTGCAACTAAATTTATTTATTTTCAGCATAATACAGCCACAACGGGGGTAGAAACCCCACCACCACCTCTGTAGAATCCCCAATAGAAGAGCACCTCACGTAGCAGGATGAGCAAGATTCACCAACCCTGCTGGCCTTTAGGAGAAAAAGCTTTCGGTGGTTACGAAACATTTACAGTGACTCCATTAATAGTGAGTAAGTTAAGAACAGGCGGAAGGCAGTCGGCATTTAGAGTGCGCGCGGCTGAACATAAAAATCATGAAAAACATTTTTCATACGTTGGAAGGGATGGATGTGTGATGTGTGTGTGTGTGTGTGTGTGTGTGTGTGTGTGTGTGTGTGTGTGTGTGTGTGTGTGTGTGTGTGTGTGTGTGCATGTGTAAGTGTTATTTGTATGTAGATAAGTAATTAGGTTTTCTTTTCGTACTAGTAGTCATATTTTTGTTAGTAGTAATTTTTTGCAATTTAGGATGTAATCATAATTATTTTTTTTGTTACACATATTATAATAAATACATCTTTAATTGTTTTTATGCTTTATTATTTATCGTAAACCATCTCTATCACAAGATAAGGAAAGTGTGAAGATAAGCCAAAGTACGGTTAAAAGTGAAAAAAACTTAAGTTAAGGAAATAATTCATAATATGTAGAAGTTATACAAAAGTTGCTTTGAAAGTATTAATTTAAAAAAATCACTTCTAGATATTAATGAAACTTGTAGTTAACATAAAATCAATCAGTTTAATAAGATTTTTATTAAAAAATGTAATTACCCTCAAATTATTTATGTCTTATATGTAGGAAAATGTGAAACCGAATCCTAGAAGTAAGGTGATAACTTGTTAGTTCCAAAAAGAATGTAAATATATCAGAAAGTTTAAATTAAAATATATGATTAGCCCCAAATGTTAAAAAAGTGAAGTGATAACTTGTAAATTACATTATGGAAATAATTCAAAGATTTACAGGTTAGATTTAAAATATGTTAGTAGTTTCAATCCGTAAAATTCAATAAAATGGGAGTATAAGGTAGCAGTGGTAATTGGTTAGTATCCGAGCGCCACGGCGAATTTACTTCAAATTTTTTCCTCTAAGAGAGGGTAATCTAAAGAGACATTTATTTATTGCAATAACAAATAAGCAAAAGCTTTCCGCACTATTTGTTAATGTTAATTTGTCATTTTAGAATACTCTCTTATAGGAAAAAATGTAAAGTAAATTCGCCGTGGTACCTGGATACTAAACAATTACCCCCTGTGGTAATAGTTCACTATCAGGATAACATCAAATTTCAAGGAAAAAACTTAACGCAAAGAGGAGGGTCCGAAATAGAAAAAACGAAACAAATTATTATTATTATTATTATTGTACAATAGGTGACACAACACCTAATATCGTTTATAAACAATTTTTTAAAACAATGGGTAGTTTGAATATAAAGAAACAAAGGAACCAAATATTCTATTTCTTATGTTTTTTACATATCGGCAACCTTTGTACCCCATATAAAAAGTGCGTCTTGAGGCAGGTACCTAAAGGTGTATTTCAATCTCACATTTAAGTGTATTGTTTGGTCTAATGATAAACTTTTTGTGGGTATTTTAGATTTTAGATAATCCATTTAACCGAGTTAAGTAGAATTATGCCTAATGTAACATATTATTTGTCTCAAATTGTGAAAAATTGGATTGCAAGCTTTAAAAGAGGTAAATGTTTCATTGAAAATGAAAAGCGACCGGGAAGGCCAGTTTCTGTGCTCAACCCCGTAAATATCGATGCAGTTCATGATATGATTTTATCACACCGTTGAATTGGGCTAAACGAGCATTTCGTATGGACCCGTAAATGTCTGAACGTTGACCGTACAAGGGTAGAAATCGCGTTCGATCTGTGCTGGGTTTGAAAAAGATGCATACTTCTTAAGCCGTCTTGTTACTATGGATGAAACTTGGGTAGATTTCTACGACATAGCAGAAATCGATGCAATGGAGACACTCTGGTTCTCCAAAGGCCTAAAAATCTGCGGGAAAGTTCTTGCTTCAATTTTTTGGGATTTCCAATGACTGGATAAGGGTGGAACAATAACTGAGAATTTAGGGCTCGAATTACTCGAACAATCCCCCCCCCCCCCTTATTTATCAGTTCTGGCTCCGACTATCATGACTTTACAACAAGTGAAAAAGTCTAAAAGGAGGTAAATTTTCTTCCAACAAGGTGATAGAAGTTGTGCAGGACTGATTTGCAGAGCAAGATAAATTTTTTTTGAAAGGTGTAGAGCCGTTTCAAGTTCGTTGTAATAAATGTATCTAATTAAGAGGAGAGTATGTGGAATAATGAAATACCTTGACTGTCATATTTTCTTTACTTCTATAGTAGCCTAGGAATTTTTCAATACAACCTCGTAGTAAACCTGCACAGAAATAAAGAAAAAAATTTAAAATAAGAGTCAAGCGGTGTTGGTTATCCAATTAATTTGAAGTTAACTTCCATTTATCTTTGATGTTAACCTATTGTACAGTAAACAAGAGAATTATTTATTTAAAAAGAGAAATGCGTGTTCTAAAATTATTTAATTAAAGTTAAATGTTCGTGACTACCACATTTTTATAGTTTAAATATTTATTAACATAGAACAATATAGTTTGGTCAAAAGCAGTATACTGTTCAACTGTAGTTACGCAATCACAGTAATATATTGATTTAGGAGCAACAGAAATAGAGAGAGCAATGTTCTATTCTAGTGTTTTAATAGTTATTTATGTAACAAGTGCAAAAAGTGAATGTTTACTTCACACATCGAGTGCAACGAATTCTTTTAGCACAAGTTGCATACAATATTTTCTTTTTCTTTCGCACAAAAACAATTAACCGGTTTTACTAGGTGGTACTAGGAGGGTAAATAAAGAATATTTTTTTAATAACGTAATACTTAATGTGTAATTATATTGATTATCATTATTTAATGTGTAATTATAATTGATTATCATTGTTAGTGTGTTTTACTAGATATTAGATTTGAAGGTGATTCATTTGCCAGTGCATCGGTATCTGGTGGGTTCTCAAAAAAAATCTTCATGGTTACTGTCATTCATATTTTTAATCATATTTCTCATTTTAAGCTATAAAACTATTTTTACACTCGCACTTTTTTTTAATTTACTTATATAAACGGTACAAGCCAGAAGAACTTTTAGGGAGTACTTAAGAAATCTGTTTGTTTATCCGTATTCGATTTCCGGTAAAAAATACTAAAATAGGTAGAATGTGCATGAAACAACGTGAAACGTATGAAACGTTTTTTTTTTAAATTTGAAATGAAATGAACAATGTAAATGCTGGTAATTTAACTACAATGGTTTATTATATTAATTACGTTTAACTTAAACAATATTACTTCAAAAAAGTAAATTGAAAATGTAATAAAAATCTTCCTTAACCCTACTTCCTGGAATTTCATATTTATTAGCACTAATGTTTTAAATACGATATAATTCCATAATTTCTTTTATATAATTATTTATTTCTCTACGTGTATAATACATAATGTACATGTATTGTATATTATCAAGAGAACATGCATAAGCAAAATAACAAAGAAGCAGTTATGGTAAAGAAATCATTATATTATATAAAAGAAACTGTGGCATTATATGGTATTAGTGTTATTAAAAATGTAATAATCTAAAATATTTAGCATCTGTTTTTTTGTAAATCCATATTTTACTGCGCAGCGTGCAATAAAATTGTTATTGCGCTATTGGACTAAACGGTAACAGTTTGTCAAAACAGAATGCATAATTTTAAAAGTTCAATGGTATAATGATATGGTCAAATGACGAAGGCTCCAAATACCAGAAGGAAAGTTGTCAGCAATATAGCAACTTGTGTGTGTGTGTGTGTGTGTGTGTGTGTGTGTGTGTGTGTGTGTGCTGTGTGTGCGTGTGCGTGCTGCTGTGTTGCGTGTGTGTGTGGGTGCGTACGTGCTTGCGTACGTATGTGTGTTGCGTGCGTGCATAAGTGTGTGTGTGTGTGTGTGTGTGTGTGTGTGTGTGTGTGTGTGTGTGTGTCGCATATGCGTATGATTGGGCCCGTGCGTGTACGTGTGTGTATGAGTGCGCGTGTGCGTGTGCTCACGTTCAAAATCATTTGAAATATTTAAGTGAGTACAACTTTTTAATGTATTGTTAAAAACCTGGGTCGTATATAAAAGTAAATCAACTATTCAACGACTCTGCATAGACATGGATATTTGTATACAAGCGAGCGGCTTTGGAATTTTTTATATCAAATTATCATTTAGATATCTTTTAACCTCTATGTCAGTTTGACAGATTATTATTGTTGTTTTTGCAATGTTGGTTATTTTCGCTTATAATATCACAAGAGCTTAAGTTATGTCCGGAAATTTTTACGCCACGAATCTTTTGAAAATTATCCCCAGTAGAAGAAGAAGTATAATTTTCTTAAAATAATTGTGGCCGAAAAAAATTCCAGGAATAATTTTTACGCTCGTGTGATATTCGGTAAGAAAATTTTACATCAAAATTTGGAAAAAAATTATAAATCAGACCTGAAATTTTAAATCAATTTCACTGCTGCGAAGCTGGCCAAGGTATTGTTGTTGACATATGTTGATATATCATTTTTGTTTAAACGGTTCTGACACAGTACAAAACAGTTCAATCTTGTTGTGTATGTAAATCCTGCGTTTCAAATATAATTTGTTAATGCGCAATTAAACAAAGTGTGTAATTTATGTTTTATGTTAAAATAGGCTTTATGGGGTATAATAAATAAAAATGTTAATTCCTAGAAATCTCGTATTATTGAAGTAGGTACATTATTTAGTGCTTGTAAAAAAAGATCATATATGTTCACCTTCACAACTATCAAAATATTTCTACTTAAATCTCGCCTCGTTTCGAAAAAATTACTTCCAACAGGTTCCTTTGTTAACACACACATTACATAAAATATTCCATATAAAACACAATCAAATTTTATTCTCACAAGTCGCAAGACCAACAAACAGAATATAAATTGTATTACCTAGGCCACACAGGCAAATA